>KZ653802.1:73368-104359 GCA_001010745.2 Gerris buenoi | reverse complement strand
GTAGTAGTAGTAGTAGTAGTAGTCTAGTACTTCCTACTAGAACGGGTAGGACGAACCACTTGTTCGAACCTTGCAATTAGGCCTTCACTCGGGCCCTTTTTACACCCCGCGGTGGAGAGTTGCAGCCACTTCACACATCATACATATGTACATTGTACCGCCGAAGCGAGTATGATGTGATCAATAGTGAGCCATATAAATCAGAGTGTCACGCCGAGGAATCGAACCCCATCTCGTTCCACTCACGATTCAGTGATAGCCGAGCAGAGGTGCTTTTACCACCACGGCTACGCTACCTCCCAAACATATCCTATCTAAACTCGAATAAAATTTCAACCATGAAATTATTTTTTACATTAATTAATTAAATTTATAATTTACTTAAAATTAAATATGTAGCTAAACTGATATGCTACAGTGTACTGAAGAATGCGATCACTGTAAGAAAATGTTTTTTCTCTATCGGAAATGAAACGTCATGTTATTAGATGTCTTAGATCAAACGGAAAGAGAAAAAACATTTTCAAACAGCGATCCATGAGTAAAAAACAGAGACTCTACTGCGTTCCTGACCAACATGGTACTGTCATTTCGATGAATGGAAACGCAGTAGCCGTCTTTGTAAAAAATATGAATTACAACTCCGACCCGGCCTTGTTTTTTGAAGAAACTCGACTGACTATAAAGACTATACCTAGCGAGTACATTGAAAAATGGCATAATATGAAAACCAATGCAATGTTTGAATGTGAATATATTGAGGACGAGGGGACTGAGAACGAAACGATTACTGACGCTAACTTTAAAACAAAGACGGAAAGACTAGACTTATCTACGGACTTTGACAATTACATTGACATTGTTATAGAGAAAATAATTAGGGAAATTGAGACGTTTGTTTCAATGGGATCGGGGTGGAAACTTTTCCGTGTCAACAGACTTTTAATCAGAATGTCTAAATACAAACCTTTGAAGGGGGGGGGGGGTGTAGAATTATTTTGCCAAAAAAGATTGTAAATACAAAATCCATAATAAACATACAAAATTCTGACGAGTACTGTTTTAAGTACTCGATACTTTCGTCCATGTTGGATCTCAATTATAATCAACTTGGAAATTATAAACTTATTAATCATAATTATTCTTTTTCGGGAATTTCATTTCCCACGTCTTTAAAAGATGTGGAGAAATTTGAAAAAATTAATAATGTAACTATAAACATTTATGCCTTAGACAAGGATAATTTCGTTTATCCGCGTCAAATTTCAAAATTTATTAGATCGAGTGTTCAGCATTTCGATCTCTTATACTTACAAAATGAGTCACATGGACATTTTTGTTTGATAAAATATTTTTCGCGTCTCGTCTCCTCGCAATTAAATAAACATAAAGGTAAAAACTTAATTTGTAAAATGTGTTTTAAGACGTTCCCAAATGATTATACATCCATCAAAGGAAAGTTACCGTTGGAGCGTTTAAATGAACATGAATCGATATGTTCACAACACCGCGCGAGTAGGGTTATAATGCCCAAGCCCGAAAAGGCGTTTATAAAATTCAAAAATTTTAATAATAAAATGCGCGTACCGATTGTATTTTACGCGGATTTCGAATCCTTATTCAGACCTGTAGAAACAACTAGAGAAACAAATAGTAATGAATCTTGGTCTAAAAAGACCCACGTTCATGAAATTTGTAGTGTCGGCGCTTATGTTAAATCGAGCGTAGAGACATTTACAAAGCCCGTTTATACTTACACAGTTCCTGACGCGGTTGATAAATGTTTCACCTACCTACGCGATCTGTGTGGGGAAGTGGAAAAAATTTACAGTAAAGTCGTTCCCATGGAGCCTCTGACTGCCCAAGAGAGTAGGCTTTTTGACGACGCTACAAATTGCGGCATTTGTAATCAAGTGTTTGCAGACTCTCACACGAAATGTAGAGACCACGACCACGTTCCCGGAAAATTCAGATTCGCTGCCCACATTGCATGTAATTTAAATTTTAACTTGCCCGACTTTATACCGGTTTTTATTCACAACCTTTCGGGCTACGATGGTCATCCCCTAGTATTGGGTATATCGAGCCTCCCTTGTGAGGTGACTGTGATACCCAACACGACGGAAAAATATATAACATTTACAAAATCATTTGATAATATTAAAATAAAAATAAAGTTCGTTGACACGTTTACGTTTCTAAATACCAGCCTTGAGAAACAAATATCTAACATGCCTGACTTTCCCGAAATGAGTCGAATTTTTACAGACGATACGAAACGACATTTACTGTTAAGGAAGGGGGTTTATCCATATTCTTACATGACCGACTGGGAAAAAATGAAAGAGACTCGTTTACCTGACAAAAATGTTTCTATAATGATTTGACAGATAAACATATAAGTGACGAGGATTATGCCCACGCACAGACGGTATGGACTTCATTCGACATGACAACAATGACCAATTACTGCGAAGTATACATGACAACTGACGTTATTCTACGATGCGATGTCTTTGAACAGTTCCGAAACGTTTGCTATTCCGTGTACGGTCTCGATCCCGCTTGGTACTTTATGGACTTCATTCGACATGACAACAATGACCAATTACTGCGAAGTATACATGACAACTGACGTTATTCTACGATGCGATGTCTTTGAACAGTTCCGAAACGTTTGCTATTCCGTGTACGGTCTCGATCCCGCTTGGTACTTTACAGCCCCAAGTATGTCTTTCGACGCGATTTTGTTATTCACGGGTGTAACACTAGACCTACAGACTACGATATGTATTTGATGTTGGAAAGCGGTATTCGAGGAGGTATTACGACGTGCGTGACGCGGAAAGCAACCGCAAACAACCCGTATATGAAAAATTTCGACCCCTTGAAACCAGTTAATTAAATTCCGTATATAGACCTTCAATAATAACCTTTATGGTTATGCACAATCCGATGTCCTGCCGCATTCTAATTTCGAATGGTCCGATACGGACTTGGATCTCGACGACTCTCCAGTCGGATACATTTTGGACGTCGATATAAGCGTTCCCACCGACAAAACTTTTCACGACCGCTTCGATAAGTTACCTCTTTTGGCGGGAAAAAAAATTACATCCCGGTGGGAAACATGTTAAACTCATCGCGACCCTGAATAATAAAACCCGCTATGTAATCCATTATCGGAGCCTGAAACAGGCCCTGAGAATGGGTTATAAACTCAATAAAATCCACCGTGTAATAAGTTTAAATCAGTCGCCCTGGTTGAAAGGTTATATCGAATTAAATACTCGCATGCGTCAGTCTGCGAAAAACAATTTCGAGAAGGACTTTTATAAATTAATGGTAAATTCTACTTACGGTAGGTTTCTTATGAACAAACGTAAGCGACTAAACATGCATTTGTATACTGACGAGGCCAGGTTCTTGAAACTGGTCTCAAAGTCCAACTTTAAAGACCGGATAATATTTAACGAGAATGTCACGGCTGTGACATTATACAAAGAGTCAATCCTATTCGATTCCCCCATCCAAATAGGCTTCACTGTTTTGGAACTGTCCAAGATATTGATGTACGATTTTAATTACATTATGCTCGACAATTATGGTGACAGATTGACTTTACTCTACATGGACACAGACAGTTTCATATACAAGATCGATACGCAGGACATTTACGACGATTATCTAAGTTTGAGAAGTCATTTCGATTTCTCAAACTTTCCGACAGACCACAAATGTTATTCAAACAAAGGAAAACAAGGCCGTGGTAGGAAAATTTAAAGACGAAACGCCGGGTAAAATCATAACAGACTTTGTCGCGTTAAGACCTAAAATGTATTCTTTTAGGACAGACGACGTTGAAGTTAAAAAATGCAAAGGTGTTAAAAAGTCCTCGATAGACAATCAATTGACTTTTAACGATTATAGACGGATATTGGAGACAAACAAACAGTTATACTGTACATTCAAAAACATAGTATCTAAGCGACATTTACTGTGTACATATTCTTACAACAAATTAGCGTTGTCTAACAATGACGACAAACGAATGATTTTACGAGACGGAATACACACTTTAGCATTTGGCAATTGCAACATTGACAGTGACGATGAAAATGACAACGAACCGACATAGACTATATACTTAGCACTGACTAACAATGACGAGTGAAACAGTCTACAATTATCATTTGGTAAATGAAACACTGACGGAAAAAATGAATATGAGACATAACTCTCATTAATTTTAAGTAATTTTTATTTAAAAATAATTAATAATTTTTTGTTTTATTTTTATTTCAGTTTGAAGATTGAATCATGATTACATGAATGTTTATTAACTTTTATCAATTTTTATTATAATTAATGTTTTCATTTTCTTTAACTTTTAATTATTAGTTTTTGTTTATTAAACTTCGATAACTTTAAAATTTTTGATTTTATTATTTTCATTTTTATTTCATTAACTTGTAAATATAAATTTTCATTATTGTTTTTTAAATTTTGATTATAAATAATGTTTTCATTTTATTAATTCAATAACTTTTATAAAAAATTTATTTTCGTTTGAAGATTGAATCATGATTATATGAATGTTCAATAACTTTTATCATTTTTTAATTATTTAATTATTAGTTTTTGTTTATTAAAGTTAATAACTTTTAAAATTTTGATTTTATTATTTTCATTAACTTGTAAATATAAAATTTTCATTTTTGATTTTTAAATTTTGATTATAATTATTGTTTTCATATTTATTATTTCAATAACTTTTATAAAAATTTGTTTAATAGAAAAATGTATATTATAAAAGAAAATAAACTGAATGTATTATATTTTGTTCTTTTTATCGCTTATCAAATTCCTTTTCCTGTGACATTATCAACATATTATACAGTTGTAAGGTTTTACAAATGAAAAGAATGTTTTTACTATAATGAACTACAACTCGTTGGAATGTTTTACTATAGCGTAAAAGATAAACTCTTGATGACAATATGTGGGATTCGTAATAATGTGGGCGGCGTCAGAGGAGATTACGAGTTCGAATACCAGTGAAGTAAGTATTTATTTTTATAAAACATATGCTCATGGGAAACTTGAAGGGGCCGTTAACATAAACGAGCCCCGATGTGATTTTTCGACAAGGGGGGGCAGTCAAGCGTTTGAGGAAGAAGCCACCTGTCATAATAAAGCCCCGCTAATAATAAACCCCGGGGGCCGTTAACATAAACGAGCCCCGATGTAATGGGGGGCTAAACAAATATTCGCCCCCCGATTTTATTTTTTTGGCAAAGGGGGTCGTCCCCCGATTCGAAACGTCTGTCGCCCCGCGCTGTCGCGTCAGTCATACACGTCATCGTACACGTCTACGCCCATCAGGCTTCGGGGTAGTGGGGGGTTTGGTGGTGCAGGGTGATTTAATGGGGAGGAGGTGGTGGGTGAATGAAGCTGGTTTGGGCTGGTTTGAGGTGGTTCGGGATGCTCGTACAAGTAGACGGAGGTGGTTAGACTAAACCAGCAACAGGATCCAGAATTCTGGCCCGAGGTCAAGTCGGAGCCAGAAAATCCGCTCAAGGTCAAATCGGAGCCAGAACCCGCAAAATATAACTACTCATGCATCTTGAAGGGCATATACTATTTTAACTTTTGTACCCTGTACCTCCATGTACCAACCATTTCAGATTTATTTCTTCCTGTGGTTGGTTACGACCGCATTAACCGTGCCGAATTTCGTGCGAATTGGTTCACCCGTTTAGGAGGATACTTATGTACCCCGTACCTCGTACCCCTACGTACCAATTTGGACCATTTTAGATGTATACCTTCCTGAGGTTAGTCACTATGACCGTGCCGAATTTTGTGCGAATTGGTTCAGCCATTCAGGAGGAGTATGCATAATTAAAAACGCAAAGTGTAGCATAAGAGCTTCGCTTCGCTCAGCTCAAAAATGGTCTAAATCGGTACTCAAGGGTACAGGGTACTAAAGTTTCCTTCTGAACGGCTGAACCGATCTGCATAAAATTCGGCACGGTTACAGTGACCAACCACATAGCGTTGGTTTTATTAAAATTTGTATTTGAAGAAATGTTTGTCTCATTGAATAGATTAAGTTAATTTTTTCCTGTCCTAATATTCCAATTTTAAATTTTATTAAGTTATCCTCACACGTTTCAGGGGATGCGGACACTCAGACCGCCAGACAGAAGGGCACGAGACCAAAAATGTTCCCCGATGTCTAAAACGGATTTCTGTCTTTGTACTTTTTCCTGGAGTACTCGAATTGTATTGTTTTGTATAATTGTGTAGTTTTAATTATAATTGTAAAATATGATGATTATTGTAGTACTTGCTCTTTTGTCAATTTTCTTTCAGTTCATTCCTTATACATATATATTTTGTTATATTCTTAGTAAGACATTAGAAATATAGAAAAGATCATTTTTTTTTTTTTTTAAATTAATAAATATGCTATATTTCTCCGTACGTTGTCATCAGACTTGAACTTAACTATCCTGAAAATATCATCTATAGCATATTAGCACGACAAGTCACAATTTTGAGTAATAAATATTTTTATTTTTTATTTTTATTTACAGATGTCCTTTCTTGAATTATGCAGAGAAGCTTGGTGAGAAGGCACAGGGAGACCATTTCATTTGCAGCATTACCACCAGGTGCCTACTCGATAAAATCTTTAGAACGAGTGAACACATCCGTGGGCTTGGGGATAGCTGTGGAAATAGAGATAGAAGATCTTCAGGTTCGCAGACTATACCTTTCGGGTCGTGTCAGCGACAGACTGTACCCACATGTACCTGCTGACGTTACTTTTTTTTTTTTTTTTATAAAGTATACTTTATAATGGTAAATCGCTTAAAGGCGCTTTTCGCATCGATTTTACAAATTAAAATTTCTATAAAAATGTCTATATTTAGTTTATAAATAAAATAAATGTTTTTTTTAAATAACACCTGTTTTTCGTTATTACTAGTTTTAGTTATATATTATTAGAACCTATCAAAATAGCAATATAACATTACATTATTGCATTTCTCCAGGATGCCCAAATAATATAATATAGAAATGTCCTTTGTTTCAGGGAAAATTGAAGGAACTTCTCGAGAGAACTTTAATGGGCAAGTCAATATTAACGTTCCTAGGAGGGAAACTCGACGGGGCTTCCCGGAAAAAATTGGCCCACATAATTGCGATACACCTACTAGAGAATTGAGTTTATTCAAAAATAAGCGTAGAAAGGCTGTCATTTTGGGCCCGAGAAGTCAAGTGACTTTTTCCTGGAGAAATAGAAAAGCCGTATTACCGACTATACGCAAAATTATCAACTAGGATAAAGAAGTTAGCGTCTGGGAAGTGGGAAGATATACGACGCGTTAACCAATAGGATGAAATCCTTGTGATCCACTAGAGAACTGGAGGAGTCTCAAAAATAAGGAGGAAGAGCGCCCAACCCGACACCGAAGGCTGCGCACTCAGGGGGCTGGATTTGAAACGTTCAGTTCCACCAGGTATTAAATAAGTTTCAGTTAGCTTAACAGTCATTTCTTTTCATATACATTCTTAGAACTAATAGGAATAGTAGTAATAGCAATAATATTATAAATTTTTCAGGATAATAGTATTTTTTTATTTTTATTATTATTTTGTCTTATTATTATTATTTTATTTTTTTTTTTTCAGAAGTTGAACAAATAGAGGGCGATAAGCTCCAGTGGTTTAAGGGAATTGTAGCCCCTGGACCACTCTCGAGCTGTACTGGGCGGAAACAGCTCGTCTTTGTTTACGGGCATAGTTAGAATAGAGAGAATAAAAAAAGTTAAGATGTGATGATGAATATAATGAAGATCAAAAATCAAAAAATGCCCAACGAATAAAAAAAATAAGATCCAACAAAGAATTCAGGGATAAAGAAAGGGAACTAAATAAGTTAACCAAGAAAGAAAACAGGTTAAATGATTTGATGAGATGTAGAGAAAACTTCTATAATAACTAATGTCAAAAGAGAATCTCCTTGTTTAATATATTGTTGATGTGAAGGATTATAATACTTCAGTTAATAAGTTACTTAAGTTAATAAGATATCAAATATTGACAAGTATAGAAAATATGGAGGAGTTTATAGGTAAAATATTGAATTATAAGTCTGATTACATTTGTAAAACTTGTGATATCTAAGCTAGTAAAGGAATCATTCACAAATTAGCAGTTGCGAACGGACTGAAAGTTCCAGATATCTCAGATTGTTTAAAAGAATTGTCTCCCTTAGAAGAAAGAATGGTTTCTTCTATTATAAATTTGATGCAGATAAGGTCTTTAAAACCGTTTGCTCTAAACCCTTAGTAAGGGTGACATGGAAGTTTTGGACTTGCATTAACTTCACCAACGAGCTAGAGACATGGATCAGCAAGTGGAAAAACGTACTTCATATGTCACTCGAGAGCCCCTCTCGACATCGAGAACACTGACTGGCGGTGGGTGGAGCATGCGCAGCGTATTAAGATCTTATGGACGAGATAACGCAGAAAATGAAGCTTGCCCAAGTTTGTAAGCTATTGAACAGGAGAACAGGGGTACTAGCGGAGTGGATTGGAGGCCTGCCCTTCTGGAGTTGAAATCCTTAGGCAAAGAAACTGCAGAAGATTTTGGGGCCCTCGATGTCCCAATTATCCGACGAATCAAGGAAGTAGAGAACTTGCAAGAGGGATGACGATTCCGTGGCATAAAACTTGGCGTAGGCATAAGTGTTGGACGAATATTCACTCTCGTCAGGATTGGACTGGTGGGATTTTGGTTTTGGAGGGGGAGAGAAGAGGAAGTATGGCTAAACTAACCCAAGACATTTTTCATTTATTTTCCCCAATATTTCTATCTCATTAGCCGGATAGATTAACTACTCGTCCCAGGGAAGCGCAATGCTCTCTGGGCAAGGCTAAACCCAGCGATCTACCAACCTTTGTGACATAGTTGGTGCTAACATGCTCTTTTCGTTATAGTATTGCCATATTAATTTATAATTTATTCTTATTTATCATTACCCTTATCCTCTTACATTATTCCTATATTCGACGAATCTATCATTGTCATATTTTTATGTTATAATTAATGACAGTTGTCGAAAATTAACACCTGGATATTTTTACGTCAAATTATTAATAACGGTTGTAACACCTGGATATTTTTATGTTATAATTATCGAACATCTACAGTCTTATAAATTTCTTTAGTGTTAAGTGTATTCCTGACTGATAATCGATTTGTTCTTTCAGTATTATTTTTTAATTTTTTTATATAACCGTCTTTGTTCCTTAATTTATAAATAATTATTTTCTTATACTCAAATTTACCTCTGATCATTGAGGTTAGGTTAAGTTAAGGCCGAAGAATAAGGTCGTACAAAGCTCTGGGAAAGTAAAAGGACACCAGATATTCTCAAAAACAGTTTCCAATAGAACTCATTAAGTTATGAGCATGGCTGTAATTTCACCTTATGACTCAGGATCGAGTAGTTCAGAAGACGAATAAGACTTAGTGGTTAAACCGGCTTCTAATTCCATAATCTCTAGTATTTTAGTGGAACTGCCGATGAATGACCTCGAAACCAAATTGATTGATATTCAAGACATTGAAAATGACCTTGATATTTTTTTGCCACTGGCTAAGAGTCCGAATTTCAATTTTTTTAAACGAGGACATAATATTTGACAATATGCAAAATAATTAAGAGTTAGAACCTCGAGTCCCAAAATGTTACAGTGGTACCAAATTTAGTTGAGAAAAAATCTCCTGATGGACAAAATTTTACTAAGAAGCTAGAAGTCAAAAATCAATACCTAGAAGAAGGATGTTAAAACACAAAGGAGCAAAGAAAAGTAAGCCTAGAGAATATTTCTGGGAAAAAGAAAGTTATAATTATATAGTCACTAAAATGGAAAAAGTCTCATCAAATGAATCAACCAAACATGATGGTATTCGCTCTCCTTTGCAATATTTTGGTGATTTCTTTTCTAGCGAAATATGGGATTTAATCAGAGAAAGACCATTCGCTATAGCATAATCAAAAGAGCTACTCCTTAGGAAGTTAATAAAAATTATATTAAGAATTTCATTGGTATTGAAATTGCAATGGGAATAATTAAAATGCCCGCTTATACAGATTACTGGTCGGATGATTGCCGAAATGAGAAAATTGTCAAAAAAAAATATCAATCAATACCTCGCCACATTCATTTTGTCGACAATTCTAAATATATATCTATAATTCTTCTATTCTAGAAGATTCTGATTGATACTTCAAAATCCGGCCAATTTTGAATATTATTACATGCAATATTACATACATATTACAATATTACATTACATTATTGTTCTACAATTATAATATTATAAAATCATCAAAAGAGAGAGAGAGAGAGTCTAGAGCGGAAGATCTGTACATTTTAGGCTCAGCGTTTAACGCCCGAGGCCTGTCATAGCGTTTACTGCTCGTGGTGCGTACACTATTTTATCGCCCTCCACATGTAAACTAACTACAAAAAACTATTTTTCCGTAATCTTCAAAACAATAAATGCATTTTAAGGTTAAATCATTACCAAAACAAACCGCAGTTATAAAAATATTGATTGTTTACAAATTGAACAGCTGACTCTGATAACTACTAGCGCTATCTGCACGCCGCGGCCCTCTAACCACCTCTAACTACTAGCGGCCCTGTAATGGAAAAACCATACATTATTACCAGCCCCAGGGCTGTAATATGGATCATTACCGGCCGCTCAGGATAGGAATGTTTACAAGTGGAGGGCTATAAAAATATATTACAAATTAGCTTAATAAGGCAAATGGCATTAAAAAAGTGTGTTACATGTAGTGTGTAGGGTAGAAAATGACAGGCCAGGGTGGTGCATTCCTCAATTTCTTGCTCAGGCCTGCGCAACAACCCTAGAATAAATCACACAATACTCAAAGGGTTAAAGGCCAATTACAGGCTTTCAAACAGCTACAATATATATATAATATATCATTGATTGGTATTACGAAGTATTGATTATTTATAAATGCATGGCCTGTGTGTTGCTTAAGATTCCGGATATCCTCTCCTTCCCTGGCTGTTTACACCTGTAGCCAATGCTCAAGAGGAGTCCCGAGGCAGCTTTCTACAGGAGACAATCCCAAGTGAGATCGTGTGTAGAGGTAGGTAGAGGCAGGTGCATCTGGTTACAAAAGGCAAGATTCCGCTGTCTTCTCAAACACAGAACTCTCTATTACACACCTAAGAATGCAGCATGGATTATCTTGGCATGAGCTCTCCTGCATAATGTGGCAATTGCTTTCAGGGAAGACGATTATGGCCGGGGAGATGATAGTAATTTTCACTCTGAAAATGACAGGGTCTATCAGGAGCAAGACCAGGAGTTAAAGAGGGAGGGCAGCGTCTCTGAGCTCAATATATAGCTCGTTATTTTCGATGAGAACTTTATAAACCCGAGGCAGAAGGAGAGAGCGATGTATGGTTGCCACAGATACCTCACAAAAAATGGAAATAAAAAATAGGAAAGTCGGTTTAAAAGCAAGAAGGAAGCTTGTCCCGTCTTCTTCCGTGTCGGAGGACGAACCTGCCAATCTTTGTGAAGAGCCAGGTGATTCGCCCATGAGTTTTGAAGAACCGTTTGATACTAGCACTAGCAGTGAAGAGGACGAAGAAACTTTACTAATGGAAGGAGACTTTGTTCAAGTGAAGTTTCCTCAAAAAAAGGCAATATTCACTATATAGGAAAGATAGTCGAAATTTGTTCACACAGACACGTACACCATACACTACTGTAGATGTAAGACATTTCTTTTTACTCTGTTCAGCTTGAATTATGTATCATACGACTACGTACAATGTGAAAAATCATAGTTCAAGCGAACTGTATAAAGTCTTAAAGATGGCACCAAGAACTCGTAGTCTCTCTCCAGTCTCTGAGTATCAGTTCCAGCCGATACAGGATGAAGAACCAGACAAACAGTTTTTTGAAGAATTGGTAAGTCAACCACCTTTTGTGATTGATGCTTTAGAACAAGACATAACGACTTACTTGACGAATATCGTTTGTCTGTCTTGAAATCAAACACTGGAACGTACCACAAGAATTATTTGTTGAAACTTTTAACAAAGAAAGCTCCAGCATTTTAGACGTGTGTGTTTGCGCATCTTGTTTTCTTACAGTTTCGCCAAATTTATTTCATACTTTTCATTCTTAAATTTATAATACTGTCAAACATAAGACGTTAACTGTAAAGAGTTGCCAATATCAGTATCTATATCCTAGACAGAAACATAATGACAAAAAAACCATTAGCTATGAATCATAGCCATCTACGTATGATAATTTATTTCAGTGAGAACCGGACAGCGGGGCGTTATTTGTTACACGAAAAAAAACCTCAAAAACAGTTTAGATTATAAAGCATGTTTCGAGGACTGAGAAGAGCAATTTGAAAAATTAGTCATACAATGGTCACATCGAGCTAATTCTGTTTTTAGTTGAAAACACTTACCTTGTGACTGGTTACAAATTTCCTTCTTGCTAAAGTAAATTCTTTCTTAAAGGACAGTTGGATTTGCATCCGGAAATGAATTTCGGGGTACCCATAATATTATTGGGAGATTTCATTAATGATGTGCTGAACAAGGACAATGTCATGCAAAGTAAACTTGAATCTCGAGGATTGAAGTCCGCGCTATACGAAGAACAGTTGACAAAAAACATTAACGCACAAATAGATGTCATATTTAGGAAAAAGAATAGGGAAAATTATACCAGTGGAGTGTATGAAAGGTATTTTCTGACCACAAGCCAATTTTTATAAGATATTCTCCGGATAATGTTAGTGCACAATCATTTAACCATTGCAATGAAAGTTCTTCATTAGAAGATTAAGATACACGCAGTGTGTTTACCAGCCCCCGCGAAAATGACTGTACAGTTCGATCTTTGAAGCCGACTTAGTTTGATGTCAATATCTTGTTAGATGAACAAAGAATGACAGATTTTTCAGAGACAAACTTGAGAGATATGAATGATATATAATACACATACAGCTTAAATTGTGGACGAGTCAAAATATACAAACACATTCTCGATTCTCTGAAAACATCAGTGAATAAGGAAGAAAAAGAATGTTTTAAGTTACCAGAGATAATCTTTGAACCCAAATGGCTTACTGACAGTATCATTAATGGATATTTATCACAATTGGCTTCAAAGTTTGAATATTTTTCTTTTGGAGACACAATCTTAAGCCAGTTAGTTGATTCTTCTGAGCAAGTTGGGGATTAGATTATTCATCAAACTATAACTTCTACAATAAAACTAAAAGAATAACCCTTGTGACTTTGCCCAGAAATATGAATGGCAATCACTTAGCTCTTATAGAACTGGATAAACAAAAGTATGCAATACAGAAAGTTAATTTTATTAATAGAAAAAATCTCTAAAATAGTCAGATATTTAAAGAGAAGAGATTTTGATGGCAGTTTTTCGTATAAAAGTTTTGACAAAAGTAAGCAAAATGGTGGATACAACTGCGGAGTATTATTTGGCTCGTATGCAAAACAGTTTTCTTGTAGTCAGGACATGCCGTAATATTTTAACCGTAAAAAAATTTTGTCCAAGAAAAGGCCGAGAGAAATATCTATAATAAAATTGGACTCCTTTCAAGAGCATGCCATCAGGCAACATGTTTACAGTTATTATGCGAGGAAAGAATATTCCAATCTTAGAAAGATTGTGGTTTCGCTGAATGGTGCTGGACTTTTTACTGACAGCGCTACATCTCTGCATCGAGTTATAAAGGGCCTTGGATTTTCCTACAAGAAACTCAATAGTAAAAGTCATGTTAGAGAGGAAATGCACCATGTCGATATGGACCGTGTCGTCTGGTTAGAAGAAACATGGGTGAATGCGGGCCACAAAAAGAACTTAGGCCACCACTACGCAACCAACCGGTAAGGAGCAGAGGTTGATTCTTTTGCATGCTGGGACCTCATGAGGATGAGGATGGGTCCGCAACTGTTGTCTTCTTTTCAAGTCTAAGAGAACAAGAGACTATCTTGAAGACATGGACCATGCAAGATTTTATTCATGGTTCAAAGATAGTCTTCTAGCAAATATTCTCCCAAGATGTACAATAGTAATGGACAATGCTGCTTATCATTCAAAGATACTGGATAAGGTACCAACCACAGCCTCACTCAAGAAAGATATTCGAGAATGGCTTCGCAGTCACCATGTTGAGTTTGGCGAATCTTTCAATAAGGCTGAACTGCTTGAATTGGTAAGGTTTCATAAGCCTGTGACACCCAATTATATTATTGACACCATGGCAAGGGAAATGGGACACATTGTTACAAGGCTACCTCTTTACCACTGTCTCAGATGAATTTTGTTGCTGATAACAACAAATCTTTCACCATTAGTGAAGTTGAGTCTTTGACCAGACATGGTATTGATAGGGTGACTAGTGACAGGTTACTGTGAAAAAACAGACATATTGGAACAGCATAACCTTCATCTCTCAGAAAAAAATAAGTCAAGAATAGTAAAGGTGTGTGACAAAGTTGAGACGAATGCAAATGTTATAGTCTGCATATACAATCTTCAAGCCACTCTTATTTTGCCCAAGGGTGATTTTTTGTTTTACTATAAGTCTAAATTATCAACCTATAATTTGACTATATAAAAACTGAAAACTGGTGAAGGATATTGTAATGCTTGGCACGAAGGTGATGTGAACAGGGGTGCAACAGAGATATCTACTTGTATTTTTAAATATATTGAAGAAAAAGCTAGAGAAACTTCAGACGACCAGGACTTTATTTTTAACACAGACAACTGTGGGGGGCAACAAAAAAATAAGTACACTTTTGTAATGAACATGTAAGCCCTTTTTAAATTCAAGAACGTGAGAAGCATTTCCCATAAATTCCTAATAACAGGTCATACCCAAAATGAAGGAGATGGGATGCACTCCGTTATTGAAAAGGAGGTAAAACGTGTAAGCAAAAGTGGCCCGATTTTTGTTCCCTCACAGTAGGTTCAAATAATGCGTGGAGCCAAGGATAGGTTACCATTCTATAAAGTAAATAGTTCACACACAATGATTTCATAGATTTCAAAAACCTGGCAAAACAAGTTGTACAAAATTTTACTTGCAATACAATGCTTGAGACGATTAACTTCAATGATATTAGTACATTTATAGTAAAAAGAGGAACTCCATTTTCGTTCTTTTACAAAATGTCTTATTTTGACGAAGAGTACAAGGAGGTGGACATCTTCCAACCAACTGTAAGACGTGCAAACTTAGAGCTAAGGGGGAAAAGGAATTCGAAAAAAAACAAGGACTACAGAGGAAAAACTCCAGTAGTTTAAGAATTGGGAAGAACCCCAGGCCTATCAAATTCCCACGGGCATTCCAAAAAGAAAAAAAAGTGATCTCATGTCTCTTGTAAACAGCAACCATATTCCTAGACTATATTAAGATTTTTATAATAATCTTAGGATATGCAAAACAGTTTGCTTGTAGCCTGGACATGCCGTAATATTTAACCGTAAAAACATTTTGTCCAAGAAAAGGCCGAGAGACACATCTAAAATAAAATTGGACTCCTTTCAAGAGCATGCCATCAGGCAACATGTTTACAGTTATTATGCGAGGAAAGAATATCCCACTGTAAGTAAGCTTGTTGTTTCGCTGAATGGTGCTGGACTTTTTACTGGCAGCGCTACATCTCTGCGTCGAGTTATGAGGGGCCTTGGATTTTCCTACGAGAAATTCAATAATAGAAAAGTCATGTTAGAGAGGAGCGACATTGCTGCATGGAAAGGGCGATTTCTACGAGAAATGCACCATGTCGATATGGACCGTGTCGTCTGGTTAGAAGAAACATGGGTGAATGCGGGCCACAAAAAGAACTTAGGTTGGACAGACGACTCCGCTACCGGTACCGCTACACAACCAACCGGTAAGGGGCAGAGGTTGATTCTTCTGCATGCTGGGACCTCATGAGGATGGGCCCGTAACTGTTGTCTACTTTTCAAATCTAAGAGAACAGGAGACTATCTTGAAGACATGGACCATGACAAATTTTATTCAAGGTCCAAAGATAGTCTCCTAGCAAATATCCCTCCAAGAAGTACAATAGTTATGGACAATGCCCCCTACCATTCAATGATACTGGCTAAGGCACCGACCACAGCCTCACTCAAGAAAGATATTCGAGAATGGCTTCGCAGTCACCATGTTGAGTTTGGTGAATCTTTCAATAAGGTAGAACTGCTTGAATTGGTAAGACTTCATAATCCTGTGACACCCAATTATATTACTGACACCATGGCAAGGGAAATGGGACACAGTGTTACAAGGCTACCTCCCTACCACTATCTCAGTTTGTCAGCTACAGTTGTCAGCAACAAAACCTTTCACTATTAGTGAAGTTGAGTCTTTGACCAGACAAGGTATCGATAGGGTGACTAGTGACAGGTTACTGTGACTTAGAACCTTAAAAGAGAGAGAAGACTGCACCTGAAACTTACTACCCACCAGAAGTCATTATTGGCAGTGTTCCGAGAAAAGCAAAGTAAAAGAGTTAAGACCTCATTTCGAACCATATCTGTTTTTCATAACAGGTAAATGAAGAATTTATTTCCAATACACTCAGGAGCAACTAATAGAATAAGATTTGTGATCGTGGATATTACTACATACAAGTTCACATCTCTCATAGAAGCAGTGGACGTAGCATTTAAAATATTTATGGCCACTGCACTGGACTAGAATACCCTTTTGAAAGTGAAGCTGTTTGGCTTCTGATTCATCAGTGAATATATGACAAAACTACCAAGCACGACAGGCTCATACAGACTGTCCGTGCAGCTTTACTCCATCTCCAAACTAAGTAAGTATCAAAACTTGTTAACATAACTTCCAACTCTTTAAATCAATCAAGTTCCTCTGACAGAGTTGGTTGTTCATAGTCACTGTGAGATTCGGTGATTGCAAAATTTTAACCTTTTACCTTTGTTAGATTCCTTTTTATTTATTTGTTAAATTGTTTATTCGAATTGTAATTCGTATTGTAACCCACCATAGTGGTAACCCCCTCAACTAGCGAGAACTTAACCACTGAGGTAAGCGGGTACACTGACTATTCCATCTATGACATTGAAAAATAAAAACAAGTAGCGCAAGAACTTAAATGAAAATTGGACGTCGAAGATTCGAACCAAGTTAATCAAACGAATACAAAATTTCTTGAGTAAAGCCAGTACACAGAGGTACCGAAAAATCTATTATTGTAAACAGTTGGCTGAACATATTAATGATGAATCTAGGAAAGAATATATAGACGAAATATATCAAATGAGAAATGTGCACTATTGTAACAAATGTAAAAGTGCTGTTAAAGATAGAGACCTTCACGAAACATCGAATAGCATTTAAAAAAAACTCAATCAGTCTATCCCAGCAGTTCAAGAAGTGTCTAAAAATATTAAATTTAAAAAAAGTCATAAGCTTTACAATCTTATCTGCACCCTTATCAGTTTACGAGAATGAGAATGAAAGCATCGTCAACTTGGTTAGAGAGAAAATTATGTAGTTGTAAAGTACAAATGACGATAGAATGTACCTACAAGAGAAAACTCTTGAATAATCAGGAGCAGTTTACAGAATCAGTATTTCATACAAAAGCCGAGCCAATACATCCAATTAATGATAATAATTTAATACAACGACATTACGAAGACTTACTGAATAAAGAATCACATCACCAACCGTCTCGTGGTTCGGACTGGACTTTGCAAAGACGTAAACGACTATTCGTCAGTTTAAATGTATTTAGACAGCTAAGTGCTAATTCGTACATTGATTTAACAAAGTCCATAAAAGCGCGTAAAGCTTTTATCAGTATAAAAAAATAAAAACAATTAATGTTTCACCTACTCGGTGCTATGTGTGCTTGACACACCTCATGGGAAAAATCGTCCGGAGAGAATAAAACATTATAAAGATAAAATAAACGATGAAATATTCAAAGGTTTTGAATGTCCCTTAAGATTAGACCGTTACTAGTATTGAGTTACCTAGTGTTGATGCTTTAATTGAGAATGAACATTTTAACGTATTATTAGATAGTGGAGCTGAAGTGCCGTGTATAAGTGATAGTGTATTTAAATCTTTAATAAAAGGAAATAAAAATATTTGTCATATCCCGGTTAGAGGTGTGAAAGGAGTTATTAATCATAAAGATAAATTATTCGAATTAAAGGAGGATGATACGAAAGGTAAAGTAAAATTTAGAAATCGTTGTGTGAGTGAGGAGATTAGAATTTTTGGATTAAAAAATTATCAACCTTTAATTTGTTTATAAACAAAAGAATTTTTTTTTTTATGTAATAAAATATTTAAGATATGTTCCTATGAGTTCGCAGGTTATTATAAAAAGAACAATTATATATAAAAGAGGGTTTCCCCACAAATTTATGTAGATATAAGATAGGTAGTGGATTATATCCATACCACATTTTTTTTTATTATTTAAAACCATGTATGTAGTTTATAAGTGAAGTTCTATTGATAAATTGTTATGTCACAACTAATATACATAACAGGTTTTTTCCCACAAATTTATGTAGTTTTAAGACAGGTAATGGACAATGCCCAAACCGAAAGTTTAACAAAAATGTATGTAGATGTAAGTAACGTTTGAACTAAACTTCAAACATTTTTTTTTTTATTATCATTATTTATTTTAGACAAGATGTGTGTATACACATGATTGATATTTTATTTATTATTATACAATTTACTATAACTTATGATTTATATTGTGTTATTTAATTTTTTTTATTGGAGTAATACTCTACAAAGATAGTTAGATATTTTGTCTGATGTTAATTTTTTTTTTTTTTAGTTTTAAATCATGCCATTTTGTTACTTGTATAGCTATGACTAAAGAATAATATTATTATATTCTGATGGATTTTTTTTTTCTCTTGATATAATTTAATTTTTAAAAAAAAAAAAAGATTTGTCTCAATTGTTATGAGAAACTTGGATTTTTTTTTATCACTCTGGACTTAGAATTCTTTTTGTTGTTTTGGACTTAAAATATTTTTAAATCAGTCTGGACTTAAAATTTTTTTTTGTGTCACTCTGGACTTAGAATTTTTTTGGTTGTTGTATTAGACTTAGAATTTAAAAAAAAAAAAAATTATCATAGATTCATAGAAGATTTATATCATTATTTTGCTGAGTGTTCGGCCTATGCTGACATTAGGTTGTCTTTTCTGGGTAGCACAGAACTTTCAACTCAAACTGCCTTAAGTTACCTAAATGGTGCTGACTGGCCAGCAGTAGAGGAGTTCTTATCCACTTCGTATAAACATAGGCGAACCTTATATTATAATAAATCCATGATTTATCAAGTATAATAAAAAATTATGTGTACAATAAATTTTTGTTTTATAATATGTATAGTTATAGGAAAAGGGGTAAATTTGTCTGTTTATGTACGTCTGCATGTATATTTTTTTAATTTATTATTGTTTATGTATACGGCTGCATGTATATTTATTAATTTTTTTTCTGTTATTCTTGCAAGATTTATTCCTGTAATTATTTTGTTATTAGCCTTGTAGATATTTAATGTTGTTTTGTTGTTATTATTGTTTTAGTTACATAATTATTCTTGTAGTTAGCAGACTAGGAAGTAAGTTGAAATTCTATAACTGATTTTTATAATGTTTTGAAGGTTTTTTTTCTTTTTGTAATTTATCTTGAGTTCGTAATGAATTGTATAAAAATATAGTGTTTGTTTATTAATATTAATGCCTCTATTTATATTTATACTAGACTTTTATCAANTTTGAGTTTCTTGTACTACAGCTTCGTAGTAATGTTGCATTGCTAATCTCATCGATTGCACAGTAAATTCGTCGTCAACCAACAATTAGAAAATTTTTACCAAGTTAGGAAGTGGATGGATGTTCCCTCCAAAAGTTTAACCGTCACCATATAGGATGCTATAGTTCATTTCAACAGATTTCATGTTATATTTTTATTTTTTTGAGCTTCACTCGTATAATCTTCGTATAAAATATATTTTTTGTAACTTTAATTTCATAAAGGGTTCATATAAATAAATAAGTAATAAATATGAGTATGTACAAGTTTAATAAATAATTTTAAATAAAGAAAAGTTTAACATTGTGAAAGAATAAATATATAAAAGCCTAATCTCTACCGCAATAAATAAATTAAAGAAATATGTTATAAGAATATTTTTATATAAAAAGAAAAATAATTATTAAAATGAAAATCTTAATTTTCTTTTGCTAAAATTTTATTTATTTTATTTGATAAAAAATTTGCTACCCAAATTTCTCCAGTTTATTCCACGTATAAGCAGGAGGACGCTGTAGTATATTTGTATATTTTATCTATTATTTGTAGATTATCACTGAAGAAGCTCAGGTTCCCTGGGCAAAAGCTCTGATGAATTAAAAGAATCTATTTTAAAAAAGGACTTTTATTCCAAACAAATACCCTCTTCGGAGTTTATAAACAAAACATTTTGTAAAATGCAAGATTTTACTTGATTTCGTTACTGTTTTATTATTATTATTAATATTTTATGACATAATATTTTATTACTCTTATTATTACTATTTTTTGTTTTCTTATAGAATCCAGTGTGGTCTAGTCATGGTTGCCGCCTATTGTGACGTGAGATCCAACATGAGTGAAGAAGTTTGTTTCAAATTATATCAAGGTGATCTAGGTCAATGAGAAGGGACCCTAGCAAAAGAAAGAGCAGTAAAAACGTTGTGGGAAAGCACCAGGAACCGGAAAACTGGGTACCATACAAATTTGTAGAAAAATGCAAGCGAGGTGGCTGTTCATACAGCGTGAAAAAAGCGTTACTGTAACCTTAAATTGATTGTAGCTTATAGTCGCCGTGGGGTCAGGAAGCTGCACTATCAGCTGTGGTAAATAAAAAAATTGTTCAAGAGGTAGTTCTTTCAATTTTTGACAGCACTGTTTTTTATGTAGGGACGGAGTTACCATAGACTTTGACGAGCGACATAAACGAAAACCCAATGACCACAAATACCAGATTCATAAGATAATAAAACTCTCAGTAAAAGAGACGACAGTGAAAGCAGCTGCTGCTCGTGGTAATGAATGAGGTAAACATATTGTTGACCGTTTGAATTATGAAGAGCTAGATGTAGTTGCAGTTAACGGCTGGCATCACAATACCTATAATAAGAAACTGTACAATTTATGTGTTGACTTGGAAAGTATTTTTAAACCCTAACACCCACCACATTGTTAGTTCCTTCCAGCTGGAGCGGAACTGTACTCGTTCCAGCGGTACAAACCCTATTAATTCGACCGTTTTACCAGAGGAGGGTATTTTACAATAAGACTTAGTGAGAAGTTCTGGACTGGTATTTAGTCTGATATGACCATAGAACAGACGTTAATGAGGTCCAGCAAAGTTAAAGGCGGTCTGGCTGGTGGAAGAGGCTTCAGCGATAGTGTGCTTGCAAAATGGACACAAGGGAACATTCATCTAAAGTATATTTGTGATGGTATTGAAACCGTCTGCCGTTTCATCTGAGCTGCACATTGACGCAAGACCATCAAGAGTGGCTTGAGATGACACTGATTGCCACAAACTGAAGGCATGTTTTTTTTCAGCACTCTCCATTTGCAGTGATTAATAAAATTATGTCAATAAGCTGTGGAGTTGTGGGTGGGAAGAGAATAATATGCAGGACTTACATGGCAAAAGTTGTTGGTCACAATCTCAACAGCGTACATTTGAATCTCAATGATAAAGTGATTACATCTGCTCCAGGAACAAACAAGTTAAAAGTTGACTTTGAGGTTCGATCCGATGACTCTGTTTCAGAGGATCTGCATAACAAAACAGTCTGGGCAACATAAGGAACAGGTGAGGTGTAATTTATAAGGGGCGATTAGACAAACTTTCTCTTTAAGTTGGAGCAACACCACCTCAGCTCAAAAACTCTTGTTCCTGATGATGTTTGATGCCGTGGTGAAATCAGGCAGGGCGGTCGTATGAAGCTTCCATTCGACTTATTCGAATGAAAATTTAGAATCTCTCATCCTAATGAGTGTAGAAAAGAACATTTAAAACAAATTGACAATGAAAGAATTTTACACAAACTTTTTGAGTCCTCCTCAGAGATAAAAAGATTATTAAATATCTAAAAAAAATCTTATTGTCTTAATCTATGTTAATCTTATGTCTTAATATTATTATAAAAATAATAAAAATTATTTAAAATAAAAACAGTTCAGATGAAATTTAACTTATGTAGGTATTAATTACAGTAGGTAAGAGGTAAATTGTGTGAACTTATCTTTTACAATAAATATCATAAAGCTTTCTTTATAGAAGAATTCTTATAAAAATATTTTTTGTATATAAATAATAAATCGTTGCACATAATTTTGATCAGTAAAATTGCTCAAATTTAATTTACTGCCTCGCTATAGTCCTCTGTCTTAGTGGTAGGTGCCTTTCTATGACTTGTTGAATTAATAAATTAATCTAAGTCATCCTTAATAAAGTTGTTTGGGTAAGCTATTAAATAAAAATGCAAATAAAGAACCTCATATTTTAAAATAAACTGTTTTAAACCTGGATTCTTAAAATTTTCTTGGGGAGGACCCCTGGTTAGCTGATAACATTCTGTCCACCGCCCCTAATAAGTACCCAGGCCAGAGGCCAAGCCTGTTAATACTATCATAAAAATGTTTACATAATTTTACATAATATGCTGTATGAGTGGGCTGAAGCCGATAGTATACTCACTGAAGTAAGGCTTTAGGAAATAAAAATCTGAACTGACAATATATGCATGATAATGGTTAATGCCCATATTTTTACTTGTAGAAGAGGCAGCTTTGTTTACGGATTGTTTGTGGACTTAAAACGGATAAACTATGCGGGTTAGCTCTACACATTAGGTATCAGCACAAGGATTCTGAGTGTTCCCAAGATAAGAAATAAACTGGATGCCAAATTCTTGGAGAAAATAAACTTAACTGAGGGAGTTCTGCAGGGAGATTCTCCAAGTCCTTTACTATGTATTTATACCACCAGCTGTGTCACGTTCACATTGTGCTCCGTGTTTGTTCTTGCTTTTATAAACCTAAAGGGTATTTTTCTCTGTCTGTCTCCCTTTGTAAATAGTAATTATAATTTAAATTAAAAACTAAAGGGCATTTTGCATGTTAAAAGTATAACAGAATTGTGAACAGTTAAGTTGATTTGAACTAATTTAATAAGGAAAAAGAATAAATTATTTTTTGTTTCTAGTAGTTTCTGATAAAAGTTTGTGAAACAGGGCTTTGTGAAGTAATAAAATTAATAACAAGATCGCCAATTATTACCGTTTATCGATAGTTTTGTTTCAAAAGGAATACTTTTTCATAAATTAGTGATACTTTATTATACAATTGATAGTAGACGCTTGTTTTCTCTCAAGAAAACAATTAGATATAAGTGTAAATTTTATTTGTTTTAATAGAAGTTTTAGATGTGACTATGATGTGTAGCACACATTTGAAGTAAATGATGAATGATTAGGAGATAAAGGAAAAACTGAATATATATGTGAGAATTTCAAGGATTTATGAAAAGCTTGATAATGACCCAAGGAGGGGTTGAAATATCGCAGTAAAAGTATGAAAACTAAATGGTGTTTTTTATTACACTACCCGTTAGATCTGTGAAAGATTTTTCCTTTTGAAAAAAAAAGCAAGGATCAAAGCGGGACAAGAGATTTTTTTTACTGTTAGAGCTTAACGTGCAAGATTACTGAGAAAAGAAGTCAAAAACAATACTCAAACTATACCAAATGTCGTCTAGGACCAGCATCATATTAATAATTTAAGATTTAAACATGTCTCAAGATTTTGATTTATTTTATAATAATAAATGAAGTGGAATAACTAAAATAATGAACACTGAAATGTTATTGTTACTAATGAATTAAACCATTTTTTGAAAAAAAAAAGAAAAAAAAAAAAAAAAAGGAGTTAATGAAAGTGAAAACAATAGGTATAAATTTAAAAACAAAGGAATGTCAACTGAAATCTCTCTTCCAATGCTCCTGTGAAATCACGCTACGAGAAACAAGTAAAATAACATTGCTAGATAGTTTTGCAGTAAGTATATTAAAAAATCCGGACAGAACAGTAATTTGACAGTGTCTAATCCCAATAAGGTTGAACAATCAGCTCTACTGTAGTGATAATAATTCCCACCCACAAATATTCATATTTAAGAAAAAAAAAAAACAACGTTCAGTAGGTCCATACACACAACAAAAAAGTAAATAAATTGTAAGTATGCTATAGCTTAATTTATTAACTTCTTCCATCACGTGTATCGGACCTACTGAACATTGTTCTTTTTTTTGTTTAATATGAATATTTGTGGATGGAAATTGTTATCACTAAAGTGGAGCCGATAACTGCGATAGAATTTCATTATTTAACTGTAAGAGAAATACAAATTTGATCTTTTTACTCTCTCAAGTTTCCGCCTTAATTTATTTATTTGGATTAAAAACATATTATTTAGTAGTCAAAACAATAGAATTGAGCTTTTTGCTTTTACTAAAACCCCTTAAGCCTTAAAGCATTCTTAATATGCCTTAATTGTAATTAAGGGTAATTAATGGGATTAATTATCAAACAACCTGTTTGATTATGCAGGGCTACTGAAAGCTCGCAACTTTCTTCTATTTAAGAGAGCTCTAAACAGCTCACAACCAGAATGTTAACGGAGAGCTACTGAAAGCTCGCAACTTTCTTCTATTTAACAGAGCTCTAAACAGCTCACAACCAGAATGTCAACGGAGAGCTACTGAAAGCTCGCAACTTTCTTCTATTTAACAGAGCTCTAAACAGCTCACAACCAGAATGTCAACGGAGAGCTACTGAAAGCTCGCAACTTTCTTCTTTTAAGAGAGCTCTAAACAGCTCACAACTAGAATGTTAACGGAGAGCTACTGAAAGCTCGCAACCTTCTTTGATTTTGGAGAGTTGTGACATCTCAGAACGTGCATGATGGCATTACAATGTATGATACGTTATATTTTGCAAACAATAACAAGAGTGATGATGGAAACAATTGATATCAATAACGGAACAGTCTTGAACATGGTTAGACATGACCAACAATGGTGAAGTCCTTCTTGGGAGTTTATGTAGTGTTGGTTGTAGTGAAACCGATGTTTATTTATTACTCAGAAACAAGATAATTGGTTATTGCCTTGACCTAATAATTTAATTTTGTTTCAATATTTACTCACATTATTCTTAGGCTTTTTCGGTATTTATTGGAGACTTAGATCTTTTAAATTTCTTTCATACAGATGCTGAATATGAAGAATATGGCATGTCGTTAGTAATGCCAGTCCAATTAGAGTGTTTTATCCATCATTATGAAGAGATATGAAAGGCAAACAATTATGGGTACTGGCAATAGCACTATGAGCAGTGATTTTATTTTTACCCAAATCTGACTATTGCAGGAAGCTTAAACTGGTTCACACTGTTGAATTGAGTGTGCCTGTGTTGAAGCATAACAAGTACCGAGGTGAATAAGTATGAACATGTCTGCCCTGCACTAGTCAGAATGCCGTTGAAACATGTTTCACAACTATAAGTGCATATTTGTTCAAAGATTAAAGGTTCTCAAAGACAGCTCCTGAAGGTTCATGGACATCAAGTGAGAGAAGAGTTGTGGGTACATGAAGAACTTTAATCACAAGTCAGATCTCAAGTCTTGGACCAGATAGTTCATGATAAATACAGGTGAACCCGTATATAAAATTCATGATAAATACAGGTGAAATCCAGAATACTTAGTAGTTTTCATTCTCTTGTTTATGGCTAATTACAGCGATAATGTTCACCGCAGAGTAGATCTGTGCATTTCTCATAGACTAGTTTCTTGACACATGCCCAGTTGTCTTGCTTGAGTTCAAAGTGAGGCAGAGTACTTTCAATTTGTATAAGACAGAACAAGACATCACTCTCAAACATGCTAATCATCGATCACAAAATGTTTTTGTAAGTCCTTTTCTGCTTCCATCCCCATTTAAATGGAACTCATTAAAAGAAAATGTTGGTCCCATCTCAATTTTTTCCCCGCCTGAAACAAAAAAAAACACAAATATAAATAAAATTCGGCAAAAATAAATACATAAATTAAATAAAATTTGGATAACAAGGATAAATGTATTAGTAGTGGCACTGGAAATTCATTATAATAAAGGAGCGTTAACATCTGGCAGTTAGTGCATAGACATAAAAAAGAATTTATGTCAGAGTAATTTTTTTTTTTAGGGTTATTTTTACTATCTGCTATATGTGTTGACACATCTATATAGCAAATTCCTCTGACAGGTATCGTGAAAGATGACTGCCCGTCTACTTTTTTCATTGCGTGATAAGGGTCCAGTAAATATGAATGATAAAAAAAGGAGAGGTTGAAACTTGAAGTTAAAGATTTATTTAATATGGACTACAGAATAAACCTGAACTATCCTCCCCTAACATAAATGGCAATAACATTTACAAAAGAGACGGCAGTAGAAGAGACCCAGAGAGAAATGCATAACTTAAGAAAACAATTTAACAGTGCATTTAAAAACAAGTAAGGCGCACTTCACGTAAGTACATGAGGTTTTCTGTACGATTAAGTTTAAATATTAAGCGTAATAGATGCATATTATTTTTCTACACTTTAAGACCTTTAGATTTATAACATGCCATGGTAACTAAAAACTTTTATTTAGTACTTTCATTGACCCCCTGAACAGATACAGTAGTAGTCAGGGGTGCTGTAAAAGCTCGAATACAAAATGCATTAGACGGTTTTAAGTAAAATCAGCTCATATTGATAAGGATTGGACGGACAAGGTAATTATAACAAGACGATTTGAGTGTATTTGAACAGAAAGGTGTGATGGTGTTAGTGAAATGTACAAATCTAAATCCACAGTTAGGCAGGGCAACTTAACATAGGTTACGTATCTTCTCAACTCTTGTTGAACATACGTATTTTATTTTTAAAAAATAAATAGTTTTAGAAATAAAAAAAAGTCGTTGAGATATGTTAAATCACAAAATACTTGATTTGTTAAATTGTTCAGTCAAGTTAAACTTTCCCTTGGTTGTTGTCATCTAAATCGTATACACAAATATTTTTTCTGTACAACCCGATCTCCTATTTCTAACATCACAACCGGAATGATGAATACAAGTAAACAAAAATTAAATTCGGTCTATTAATAATTGAACGTTTAAAGTACCAAATGAACAAACGGCCATAATTAATTATTTTTACCTGATCGAGTAGAACATGATGCCCGCCTTGTCTAAGCTTTCAGAATTCTTGTGAGAGCTGTTAATATAAATGGAACTAAGTCTAAAGTCCTTCTCATCTCTGTGAACTGTTTAACCGACCAACTACAAACTCAGAGAAGATATTAGATTATAGAATAGAATAGAGAACTATAAACTATGCCTATGCAATATGCAATTATTCCATTATGCGATGAACTATATATCATGAACTGATGAACGACTGCGTCTTGGTTAGGGGTAGGGGTAGGATTAGGATACCGACTATCGACACTTCGTCGATGTATCGGACAGAAAACCATCGATGGTTGGAGTTTCGATGTATCGACAACATCGATGTTTACTTAAGACATAACATGTCACGATGTTTACTTATTTATTTAAATTGTCCATTTAAATAAATACAATACACGAAAAAAACTAACTAAAATTAAACTAACACTATTTAACAATTATAAACTAACACTATTTAACAATTATAAACTAAACAATAATAAAAGTAAATAAAATTGCAATAAAAGCTAAAAAAAAAAATTTAACCGTAACCTACCCTACAAACGGCTTTAAATTGTCCATAAATACAATACACAAAAAAAACTAACAAAAATTAAACTAACACTATTTAACAATTATAAACTAAATAACAATAACAATAAAAGTACATAAAATTGCAATAAAAGCTAACAAAAAAAAATAAGCTAACTCTAACCTAACCAGCACACTGTTTTAAATTGTCCTTAAATTAACACAATACACGAAAAAAACTAACTAAAACTAAACTAACACAATTTAACAATTACAGACTAATTAACAAAAACAATAAATGTAAATAAAATTACAATAAAAGGTGAAAAAAGGGGAAAAACAAGTGGTGCCTGGGAAAAAACCTTATAAAATGAGAAAAGTTTGACATTTTAGTTGAGGTTCTTGCCACAAGGAGCGCTAAAATGACAGTTTAGTGACGTCACATGGGAATTGGTCCATTCAAAATCATAACTTTTTTACCCTACTGGAGATAAACAATATTATTAAATTTATTTAGAGATTTTTCATACATTGCGATTGGCAGCACTGGGCAGGGCAAGCTTCTTTTTTCGTTTCGATCGTTAAAAGCTCGGATATAATTGTTAATTCTTTAGAAATAATACTTATAATGCAATCTAATAATGTTTTAACGTGCTAATATACAGTATTTCATTAAAATTTTGACGTTATGTAATTGTTTTAGTAGTATATCTAGTTTTGTACTTTCGAATCCGTGCCCATGACGCGCAGTGCCCATGACAGTTCCCGCGAAGTACTTTTTAATTATTTGAATTTCGAGTCTAAAAATTAGTTAAAATTAGTCTAAAGATGTATTCCGATGTCGTTTTTTTATGAACGTAATCGATCTTTATCACCGTAAACGATAAAATTGAGGTTAGTAGGTACATATAAGTTTTTTTTGTTTTGTTTTCGATGTTAACCTTAGGTTTGTTCCAACCACACTTCAAACTATGTAGTTGGAAACTGTCCTACGCATGCGCATTAGGAACAGGGCGTTCCACGAACTCTAAACTCAAATTCTGACTTCTGACTGACTCTGACTGTTAGTCGGCTGTTCCAACCATACTCTGATTGAATCACGGATTGGTTTGGTACCAGTTAGAGCAGTCAGAGTCAGCGATCGGCAGCAGGGACTAATAAAGTTTGTGATTGAGTTTGGGTGAACAGAAACGTAACCTTCCGGTTCATTGTTTTTGTTTTGATTTCGCGCTCCTATTATTCTCCTTTCTTGCGATTCAACTCTTCTTTTTAAAATCTTTTTGTACGAATAAAATTATTAATTTTTGTCTATATATAATGAAATTTTCTAGATATTTCTGAAAAAATGAAAATTTCACCTATTTTCCAAGATGGAGTTTTGGTACTTATTCCATTTTCAAACAAATATCGAAAGAATCCGATTTATTTCCGCAATATTTCTTTCGTTAACTATACTAAGGACTAAGATTGTTTTAAGACTAATGCTTGTTTAAAAAAAGAAAAAAAAAAGCATTTAGGATTATATCAATAAAAATACGTGTGTGCCGTGAGTTTACTAAAAATCGCTGACCACAGTAAGCCCGAAAATTGTGAATTGCATAAATCGAAATGAAATCGTGAATTCATGTATAAAATAAACATTTCTAAAATTTGTGTTTTCGCCATATCCTCTATGCGTATGTAGGCTTTACTTCCAACTTTTGATCTGTTAGCATTATAAAATGCAATTTTTGTGGTGTGCCCCCCCCCCCTTGTGCCAGTCCCTAGGGCTGCGCCAGCCCCCCGCTTTGGCCTAAATCAGGCCCTGATTTAAGCAACTGGTACTTATCTTTATCAACTTTTGACTCATCCATATCTTTAATATTAATAAGTTCAGGAATTTTTTATTGCACAGGAAGGCAAAATCACATAAACAATCAAATCAACAAGTTTTGATAACAGTGCTATAACCAGCGATATATAATGATATCGCTAATCGCTTATTATATAATCATATATAGTAATTATCGGCTATAACCTTCCACATCAAACAGTTTAGTTCGAGCTTAGACCTTTAAGGCCTTAGACTATGTATAAACTACCTAGACCCGACATTCCCTTTATCTGCCTTAAGTGCCTTATACAACCCTGAGACCAACAATTTTTGCCCTCTGGTGACGTCACGCGAAGTCCTTCTACTGTCAACATCAGAGTTTTGTTTGGTACGCTTTTTTTTAATGATTCTTTGTTTATCTTATTATGTCAAACTGGTAGTTTTGACCGTTCTTGACGTCATAGTCATAGCCCAGGGGAGATGTTGGTCTCAATGAGTGAGTGACAGGGCCTGTCTATGTATATACATGGTCTAAGGCTTAGACCGTGTATTATATAATATACCTAGACACGCCTTTCCCTTTATCTGCCTTTACAACCCTGTGGCCAACATGTTTTGCCCACTGGTGACGTCACGCGTAGTCCTCCTACTGTCAAAATCAGAGTTTTGTTGGGTGCACTTGTTTTTTTATTTATTCTTTATTTATCTTATTATGTCAAACTGGTAGTTTTTGCCCGTTCGTGGCGTCATAGCCTAAGAAAGATGTTGGTCTCACTGAGGGAGAGTCGTGGCGTGTCTATGTATACATGGTCTAAAAGTCTAAAGGTTCGAGTTCAGGAGCGTTCCAAGTTCCAACAAGACGGAATCACAAATCAATTTCCAACTGAGTATTTTTCGCGCATGCGCATTATGTCAATCACGGACTATTCCGGAACTGGTGGTTGGAACAAACCTCTTACCTTAATAGGGATGACGATATCCAATGGTGTCCCCCCCCCTCCCACCAAGTAGACCCATACTCTGCACTTCTGCAACTTCCTATTTTATAATCTAATAATCTTTTTTTTTTTATTGAATTGAAACTTCTTTGGCGGCGGTAGAGTGAATTTTTTTCATATAGTGACATCGTGTAACGAAGTTTGCGATTCGAGACTCGTCCAAGT
>KZ653802.1:16942-31285 GCA_001010745.2 Gerris buenoi | reverse complement strand
TTTTTGCACGATTTGCGTACCGTACTTTATCTACGATTGTTGGATTTTAATAATAAATACAAAAAAATCAATAAATATACACTAAAAATTTGATAAAAACCCTTACTTTTTCAAATAAACAACAAATTAAATGTAAACAAACGCGCAAACCGTGCGATAAGGTAAAGATTACTTCACCTTATCGCACGACTATGAAACGCGAATGCGCAATTGGGTGACCGTTCTGAACAAATAATAAACCATATATTTAATACCTATATTTTATTTAATTATTTGAAGTTTGGCGGTATTTTGGCAGATGTAAATAAACTTTGACGTCATCAAAATTATCAAACTAATAAATAATTATATTCGCTTATAACTTTTAAAATAATGAATGGAATTTCATTGGGTTTTTTTATACGTGTTTGTTAATTTTTTGCCAGTTCCAACGATATGCTATATGTCAAAATCCAATTAATACTTTCGGTAATATTAACCGTCAAAGTTTATAAAAATAAAAAACTGATAACTTCAAAATGGCGGCCAATATCAAAATTAAATTTGGTGGGCTTGTTCGTCATACAGAGAGGTACATTCATGCCAAATTTCAACTCGATCAGAAGCATTTTTTATTTATTACGATTTTTTTTTTAATTTTTGCAGAGCTCGGCAAACTGAGTTCAAGATAGCGGAAAAAGTTGATTTTCCGGGCGGCACCAATTCTGGTAAGGACTGATTTTTCTGCCAAGTTTCAACTCTCTAGGTTTAATACCTTGGGCGCTACGATGATAACACACACACATACATACATACACACATACATACGTCATGATGAAAACCATTCAGGAGGTCTTAGAAACACCTAAAACGGATAATTCCGTTGAAATCTCCAATCGCTCCTTTCTTAGTCGTTCTTTTATTATCTCCTCTTTCTCCCTCTCTCGAAGCGTTAACTTACGCTCACCTTCTCTTTCAGATGGTTTCTTCCTTAAGAAGCTCATGAAGGAATCCTGTAAACAAAGAAATTGCAAGCAAATTATGATCGTAAAAGTGCGATATAATACCAATTCAAGGTGCAAAATAATGCATTGTAAAGTTATTTTCTATAAAGAATAAACATTTCATATACGTGTACAATGAAAGCAATGTGAGATTAGCATGTTTTTAGGTCCTGAGGTCAGAAATAGTGTATAATAGTCACACATCGTCTATTCAAGCGCATTGAGCCTAATCTAAGAATTATTTTAGGCTGATTAGATGGTATAATATTATTATACCACCAACATATTATGTTCTGTTAGACGTAAACTGCATAGTTCTAACTAAAATACGTTTTTTNCGCTACGATGATAACACACACACATACATACATACACACATACATACGTCATGATGAAAACCATTCAGGAGGTCTTAGAAACACCTAAAACGGATAATTCCGTTGAAATCTCGAAAAACAATTTTTTGGTGAAAACAATATTTTTCCTATTAGTAGTGAGGAAAAGTAAAAACAAAACACGAAAAAGTAAATGAAAAAATAAAATTACATCCATGAATTGCTATAAAAATAAAGGGACCATCGGAAGAGCAAGTAATTAAAAAATCATCACTCATAAAAAATCAAAAGAAATTTAAGGTAAGAATGGAAAATGTAGAGCAAGGTTACTGGAAAAATTGACATGTAAAAAAGAAAAGGGCAATTACAGTCTGATGATTTGAAACCAGCGAGAGCTCGTGTCATTACGCAAATGACGTTTAGAAGCACTACTGGCCATTGGACTTCGATAGAGTGTAGATTGAGCTCAAGTCAAATTAAGTTTTTAATAGGTTTAATTGTTCAATTAAGTAAAACAAATTGAGTAAGGGCCATCAGTGAACATAAACTTTCTATAAGTTTTAAACGTTACTTTTTTAGAGGCAACTCTTAAATGTTTAATTTTTAAAATTAAACAAGTACCTTACACATGTGCTAAAAAAGAACTAAATATATTGCTTCCAGTTAGATAAACATACGGGGGGAACCAGGGAGTTAGTGAATAAGGTAAGCCAATTTACTCTCTCTAAAAAATAATCTATACAAATTTAAATCACATGGTAACAGAAAATATGCTTATTGTAACGTAAATCTCTAATTTAATCTGCATTACTGAAAGCTATGTATTGCGGTCCTATACATTACATCGGCAGCCATGGGAGCAATCTACCTGACCCGCCATACATTCACGTACTGATCGTCAATCGTCAGAAAACAAGTTTTATACTCCAAATCCATACGGAGTTTTGTAACAGAAAGAGGAAACATATTCCACGGTCCTCCCTCGACCAAATAGCCCTAAACCCCCACCCATATATGTGAAATAGTACATCTAGAACAGAAAGTAGCATTTTGCATGCGAGTGTGGAAAGGGTAGAAAAACCACACGTTTTCGCACGATTTGCGTACCGTACTTTATCGTACTTTGTTGGATTTTAATAATAAATACAAAAAATCAATAAATATACACTAAAAATTTGATAAAAACCCTTACTTTTTCAAATAAACAACAAATTAAATGTAAACAAACACGCAAACCGTGCGATAAGGTAAAGATTACTTCACCTTATCGCACGACTATGAAACGCGAATGCGCAATGAATATAACTACGAAAAGCATCACTTTCACAGAGATAAAATGTTTATATTTCGTATTAATCGTAGATAAAATATAAATAACTTTGCTCTATTTGTGCAACGACTACGAGACTTAATAGGAGTCAATAAGGCCAGGGCTAACGACTTTGCAGTTCATTGTAACGTGATAGAAGGATACAAAGAAGCTGTAAATTGTAGATTCTCTTCGAACAGAAAAAGTTCACTTCAACACAACAGCAGAGTCTTTATCAGACATTTACACCATTCTACACTGCCAGATATGAAAAAACACGAACTCAAGAATTCGGATTTAAAGTGCGCATGGACACCCAATAGAAATAGTTAAAGAATAATGCTATCTTGGCGTGACATTGACTGCTAATTTGAACTTTAAACCCCATCCCACTGAAAAGCTCAGCTCCGCCAAACTAGCCATCAATAATTCCGCCAATGTTTTATGGTCTATGTTTTAAAACTCTATCATTACGGGATTTGTGGTATTCCTTTGGCTTTGATAGACTCTTATCTTCTAGATAGAACACAGGTCACTGTTTTCAATAGAGAGACAAGTTCTTCAGGACATACTAAATATGGAGTACCTCAAGGCTCTGTCCTTGGGCCTCTTTTGTTTATTATGCACACGAATGACCTGCCTTGTTTTGGAACAGTTAGCCCCAGATTTGCAGATGATTCATTCTATTAAATCCGAGGAAANGTAAACATACACGCAAACCGTGCGATAAGGTAAAGATTACTTCACCTTATCGCACGACTATGAAACGCGAATGCGCAATGAATATAACTACGAAAAGCATCACTTTCACAGAGATAAAATGTTTATATTTCGTATTAATCGTAGATAAAATATAAATAACTTTGCTCTATTTGTGCAACGACTACGAGACTTAATAGGAGTCAATAAGGCCAGGGCTAACGACTTTGCAGTTCATTGTAACGTGATAGAAGGATACAAAGAAGCTGTAAATTGTAGATTCTCTTCGAACAGAAAAAGTTCACTTCAACACAACAGCAGAGTCTTTATTAGACATTTACACCATTCTACACTGCCAGATATGATAAAACACGAACTCAAGAATTCGGATTTAAAGTGCGCAATATAACCAACGTTAAAAAGGGAACTCTGCGCTATCCCTCTTTTTTATCGACTTGGAGCCGAATCCCAAGAACAAAGACGTTTTTAATGTCACTACTTCCATAGTCGAATGAAAGTAGAAGAGCCTTATAAACGAAAGGAAATTGTGCAATGCAAGAACTGTCAGTCTTACCTTCATACGAAAAGCTATTGTAAACATGCCCCAATAGATGTGTCAAATGCGCCGGGCCCACTTGACCGAAAGTGGCAACAAAAAATCAGAGGAATAGTCTAAATGCGCTCTTTACAATGGCAATTATAAAGGTTGAACAAGTTCACAAATAACTAAAACAAAAAATAAGAAAAACAAACCAAAGCAAAATAGCAGTGAAACAATCTCACCGACTGCAACAATCACACCCTAGAGCCATCTATAAGCAAGTAGCATCACGCAACCTACAAGCAAAACCGGGTGATTGATGGCTTGATGGCTGGGGGTTCCAGAAGCTACTCGAACTAACACCAAAATTGTGCCTGAAATTAGTTATGCCACTGCCACTTCAGGTATAACTCTACGAAACGCGTCCCTACCTTTATCCCACCTCCTACTCCAGCTGGCGATTTAACAGTTACCCTCTAAACCTTCCTTCATGAACTCCGCACAATCATTAAATCTTTCCACACAGCTCGTTCCTCCATCATAACCTTTATTTAGGCTCTTCTACCACCTGCTCAACCACCTTAGTGAAACCTCCAACTAAACTCTCTAAACATCCTTTTTTTGGAATGCTAATGGTGCCCTACACGGGCAGGAACGCGACATTCTACTTAAGGACAGAAGGATCGACATTTCCCTCATCACAGAAACACATTTCACAACTCGATCGCATTTTTACGTACAAACTTACACAATATATAGAACAGATCACCCAGATAACACTGCACACGGGGGTAGTGTGAACCTGATACGGAACTCTATTTCCTATCATTCTTTACCATCGACTTGCACGGAGTCTATTTAGTGTACTACCTTTTTTTTTAAACACTATACCATATAATTATGTTATAATCCTCAATCTACTGTCCCTGTCCCCAAATCAGTGATTTTTTTCCTTCTTTTACTTTCCTTATTCCAATCCTTCAATCCTAAATTTATAGTAGGGGATACTATAATGCAAAACACTTCCAATGGGGATGTCCAGAACGCAATTCCCGTGTAGTAAAACTCTTTAATGCTCTATCCCCAACCAACAACACAAAAATATACATACAAAATCCTTACTCCTGGTGAATTTACTTATTGCCCTTCCTACCCAAACAAACTTCCAGACATCCTAGATTATTTAATTTCCTACCCAAACAAACTTCCAGACATCCTAGATTATTTAATTTCCTCGCCTATGTTCAACTTTATCCTGCAGCCTCTGTTCTTGACGACCTTTCCTCTGACCATTGTCCTGTCCTTCTAACCATTCACATTAGCCCTCCTAAAATTGTTCCTAAACCTCAACTGATATACGGACAGATTAATAACTTATTTAAGACATTAATTGACCAACGATTAGACCTAAAATCTCTCTAAAATCAGCAACGGACATTTACGACGCAGTTCAACAACTAACTGACTGAATAAAACATCAATCTGAGACTCGACTACACCATTCTCTGCTGAAAAAGACAATAGATTCTCATTAACAACGGGCATAAGACTATTGATAACTCAAAAAAGACGTGCTAGAGCTCAATGGAAACTAACTAGATACCCATCAGACAAACGGACGTACAATATTGCTAGTAGAAAACTAACTAACGTACTACGACTTTATAAGAAAAACAATTTTAGAAAATTTACTCTACAACTTGCAGACAAAGAAAGATCACTTTGGAATGCGACTAGACGAATATTTTCCCAAAAAATCACCCTTTCCCCATCCTTAAACCAGTATAGGCATCATCGTCGACTTCATTAGAGAGGACAAACAATGCGTGTGCGTCTATTCATGCTAAATTTGGACATTTTTAACATCCCCATCCTAACATCTTTGTATTTATCGAAGCAATCAAGAGTGTCTAGATTCTAGATTGATACCTAACTTTAACAACTCCTCGAAAAATCACAAAAGGACGGTACAAGAAAAGACTTCAGTTTCTGGATAAATTGCACAAGAAATACACCGTAAAACAAATATCTAGATTACACTTCATAAAAAGCGTTTGCTATCAGTATAAGAAATAACAATCTTGGCAATAAATATGCTACTTCAAGGAATGACAAGAATACTAAAATAGTTTTTAATAAAATTCAGCAAAGAAAAAACAAAAAAATAAAAATAAAATAAAATAAAAAAATACATAATATAAAACTTTAAAAAAATATGACAAGGTTAATATATGAGTGGATAACACATCCAAATCCACAGCAGTCATATCTACAGCTCCCTAACCCCAGAGTTAAAATCAATAAAACTGTGATTGGGTAGCAAAATCCTTCCACTGGATTTTGATATAAAATGTTGTGTTGAAACAGACATTGATCACATTACGATATTTAGTAGTATTATTCGTAAGTTTAAACAATATTTATTTATATATTATATAATTTATTTATTTATTGCCCGACTGACCCCTGGTCAGTCGGGCAATAAATTGGGTCATAATTAATTGGGTCATAAATTGGGTTGAATTGGGCCCCTGGCCCTATTCAACCCCGACCCTTCGAGGGTTGACGGTAATCCGCCTAGAAATGTTTTGACCGTGGGCCCAGTTCGACCGTGTCCCTTAGATCTACCCACTTCCCAACTCAATGGAAATTCGCCACAATTATTATGATCCCTAAACCTTCAAAACCTCCTCATTTACCCTCATCCTATCGTCCTATAAGCCTTCTCCCAGTGATAGGAAAACTCCTAGAAAAAAATCTTCTACACAGAATTCTTCCCATCCTTAAACCCTTCCTACCTGATAATCAGTTTGGTTTCAAACCCATCATTCTACCATTCAACAATGTCACCGTGTTGCAACCGAAGGGGATGTTAGAAGATCCAATTATTCTGCAAATCCGTAGGGGTAAAGTAAAGGACCACCTGTATGATGATACAGGACGTTTAAAATAAAAAAGATAAATTGATGATAATAGGTGAAAAGTTAGGCAAGGTTATATAAATAATAAGTAAAAACAGATTCAGTTTACAGTATTTAGAAAAATATGTTTAATTAAAATGATAAAAGATTATAAAAATGATAAGATTATAAAAATATGAGTTAAATTAAAGTTAAATTAGCGGACATTTGATTTTAAGCAACAGTTTAAGTTATAAATGAATTTATAAGAAAAAGAAAGTAAATTTTAATTTTAAATGATAATATGTTATATGGTTGACTTGCGAGTTGGTGTTGGTGAGTGTGATCAGGATCCAGAAAGCACCTCCTCCTCTGATATGGGATGAAGGGGCTCCTCTGCCGTCTCAGCTCGTGAGGATGAATTCTGACCAATGCCGTGTTGAGTTGATGATGGCAAGATTGTTTCAGAAGTGTGTAGAGAGATGTTAGATGTTTTCTCTACCACTGTCTGGGCCAGACTGACTATTCCGGTTTCTTTGTGAAGAAGAGAGAACCCTTGAATAACTTAATTAGCTTTAGCTGATAAATTCTTAGTTTTATATAAAAGTAAAAATAATAATTAGATTTAGTTTATTTGAATTAAGAGAAAAANGGGGGTCCGGGGGTCCTCCCCCGGAAAATTTTGATAATATGACCTCTCAAAACAGCGGTTTTATGCATTTCTGAGGTGAAATTAAATATAAAGTGATTAAAAAAATATGAAGTTATTTTTTTCTTTTTTTTTACTCTAAGTATTGGGTCTGGGCCATCTTGGGGGGGCACGTGCCCCCTGTGCCTCCCCCCCCCTGGATACGCCACTGTTGACGTCATTGCTTCCACCCTCCAGAATAAAAGGTATTGCTCAGCAGTCTTCCTAAATGAAGTGGTGATAACTTCTCCAATTTATAGGGAAAAAGATTACCACCAGCGGCAGTAAAAAAATTTTTTTGTCTCATTAAATGGATGAAGTTAGAATTTTTTCCTGTCCTAAAATTCCAATTATAAATTTGAAGCTTACTCGTTTACTCAAGTTATCAGCATCGGTAGATATCGTGACGCTTGGTTTAGTGACGGTCGGTTTTTTCGGATTCACTCCCGGGCTCCAGAACGTACCATAAGGAACTTCGTCTCGAAATAATTTTTATAATTGATAGATAGCCCTATTAATCTTATAGCGACGGTTATGCTTTACGGGTCTGAACGCGAAGCATATTGGTGGAATTTCGACTTATAAAGTCAAAGTAATCCAACCAATGAGGTTGTGAACTTTAGTTGCGGTTTAGAAATAAATAAAAAATGCAGTACCTTATGGTAGCGGATGGAATAGACTGGGCTTGAGGAGGGATGTGCCTAGGCACCTAGGCCTAGGCCCTCAAGTGAGCAGGTAAATACACAGACTGGATCTTCAAATCTTCCATTTGTTTTCAAAGATAAAACTCAAGTGTATTTCGAATAGACGCTGTCTCGTAATATGTATATTTTTCTCCGACACCACCAGCCAAGAATCGAGGAAGGTGATTTTAGGTGATTCTCAATAAATTACAAAACTCGCGGTAAATTTAATTTTTAAAGTTAAGATTAGGTTGATATTAAGATTAGTGTAAAGAGGTCATATAAGTAATTATAAAAAAATTCTATCCAGAAAATCAAAGAAGAATTCTAAGAAGAAAATCAATCAAGCTCAAAAAATTAGCTTTACTAGATAAGGAAGTCTTTTCCAAACTTAAACTAGTCATATTTCCTTCTCTATCTCTATAGATTGTCTTTATTATGCATTTCTCTCTCTTTCTTAATCCCCCCCTACTTCTTTTCTGTTGAGAAAGTTATATTTAATTAATTTAATATTTTATTTTATTTATTTTTAAATTATGTAAACACTGTATTTATGTAAACAAACATGTATGTGACAGTTTAATAAATAAGATAGGGTAAAGGCACCTAATATGGCACAGGTAGGTAATATGGTATAGTGGGTTTTCTCTTAAACCAAGAGCTAATTTCTGTCAGCGAATAAGTCAACGAAGTAGTTATACACGCCGCCGAATAAACGATAAAGTCAGGTAACTTCCCTACCTCCTCTTCCTCTCTCTCAAACAATTGCTATATAACAATAGGAAAACTCAATTGTTTTTAACATTTTTTTCCAGTGTGATCCTTTTATTTTTTATTGTACATAAAAAAATTGTATATAAAAAAAAAGTTTTTATTATCGAATCAGTTTTTATTTTAATCGTACTAATTAAATTAAAAAGTGCGTTTTATAACGAGATTAGGCTGGCCGGTCGAGGTTTACCAGGTCGACCGAGTCTTATCGGGAAGCGGCCTTCAACAGGTAAACAACCTTATATAATATCATCAATAATATTATGTCAAAAAAGAAAAAGTCAGAAGAGATCGAGATCTCTCACTAAGTCTGTAGGCTCTTAGTCCTCGGAGGAGGGGACTGCTAAGCGAGCAGCCCAGGAACCCCCATATTTATAAAAAATTTAACAATATTCACCAGCCTTATTAGCAGTCTTAGTAATATCCCTGGACCGGTAAATTTCATATGTTAAGCAAGATCAACAGATGTATTAATACAAACGAAAATATCCGATGGTTTTGGAGCCGTGGTAAATCACTTGAAGTCCCACGATATTGAACACCATACATATACCAAGAAAAATACCAAAAGGCTTTTAGAGTGGTCATAAGACATTGACACCATTGACAACATCACCCGAAATAATAAAGGAAGAACTACTTAAAGCTGGATTTAAATCTAGAAACGTGACAAATGTAATTCATCACTCTACGAAAAACATACTTCCCTTTTTTTCGTAGATCTGGAATCCCCCCCCCCCCAAAAAAAAAAATATAAAAATATATATGTATATACAAACTGACAGAACTAAATTAAGCTACGCGGCTGCTGCTAATTCAGAGACGACCCTTCCTTTTCCACACAGACACGACACCAATCAACCTTTATTCCTCCTACCTCCTCTACTACTGATTTCACAAACATCCCCAATCAACCTTAAATTCCTTCTTAAACGACCTAAAATCTGCACTTCAACCACTCCTCACTATCTTTCATACTCTGTCATCAATTGTTTCAATCTTCCCTGCCTTATCCCCAAAATGATCTCACAAACTCAAAATTCCCTCTCCATTCTCCGTTGGAACGCTAATGGTCTTACGATATAAGAATTGATATTGTTCTTTTAACCGAAACACACTTCACAACACGTTCACACTTTCACATACAAGACTACACAACATACAGGACCATTCAAATGACACAGCACAGAGGGGCAGCGCGATTTTAATCAGAAATTCCCTCACCCATTATCTTCACCCCTCCACCCCTACAGAATCGATTTAGTCCACCTCAATAAGCCTTAATTCCTTAACTCTAAAGAGACTACACAACTGATGCTTAATTTTTTAATAATAATTCTTCAAGCGAATCTGCTCCAACCAGGAAGTCGTCTCTGTTTCTTATACTCTAGTTTGCCGTGTTCAACACTCAACAGGATATTGAATATACTGCGTCACGAGAGATGAATCCAGCTAAGACTACTGTTTACAAATAAACATTGTTTGTATAGTTCACGGGAGGTTATAATTAGCCGTTCCGGAGGGCAGCACTGGCGGAGCTGTTGATAAAGTCTAGCGTACGGTAACCTTACCCAACCTTACCTACAGCTGATAAGGGGCAGATTCTAGATTATCTTTAAAGCATGGTAGAGTAGCTCTTTTGTGCACGATTAACATTTACTTTATAATTATTGCTTGCCTCAATTTTCGCATGAAACTTATACATAAAACCTTTTCACCTACATTAACTATTACGCCGGCCTGCTGACCTTCTATAAACACAACGCTCGTTATGTATGGGACAACGCTCGTTGACAGTTGACAGGATCACCTTCCATCTCACACGCCGTCATTATACATAATATATCAATTAATTTATTGATCTGCACTGTTTAATTTGCCTGTGACATTTATTTAATGCTTGTTACCACTTATTTATTGCTTAGTTGTTATATTGTTGTTTAGGTTAATGTAAATTTCTTTCTTTCAGTGCCCATCTTCGACCTGTTGCATGTTGCATCTTCATTAACTTCCACATCATTCTGTCTTTCTCAGGTAACATTCTTCTTTTTAACTTTATATTTGGTGATAGCCTGTCTTATTTCTTAAATTTATTTCAGCTATATAATATATTTCTTGTGAGTATCCTCTCGGATTTAGGCCGGCCCCAGTTTTAATAGTTATTAATTTTAGGTGGTTATTTATTAACTAATTAACTTATTTATTCACTTAATTAGTTCAACTCATACACGTTTAATAAACTTACTATTCAACAGTACTTCTTGTTCTTTAACTTACAGTCCACCTGTCAGTCCTACCTCTTTGGACTGGTCATTCTGATTGCTTTCTAATCCTTACCCTTCGGTACCCGTATCAGATTCTCCCTCCTACGGGCCGAAACAACCTGTAAAAAAATATAGCTAATACTATGAGAATTTAATCGCAAATCTAAATAAAGCAGTTAACACAAAACATTTCTGGTAAAAACTTCATACTATGCCAGTTTGTAACTCGGATGAGTTAGTTTCATATTTTAAGACTTTATAAAATCCTATTATAGATAGTTGTAATGTTGAACTTCACGACTTTTACCTTGAGAATATTCAGCTTGACTCCACACTCACAATTAGTGAACGGAATGCCGTATTGGCTAAGTGTAAGCCAAATAAAGCCCCTAGTAGGGACAGATTCTCGTATGAGTTTTGAACGCCCCTGATGATTTTTTAAATAGGCTTCTTAAATTGTTTAATAAGATATAATATGAAGAAGGAGTGGTTCCTGCCAGTTTCACAAAGGCAATTGTATTTCCTCTGCACAAAAAAGGCAACCCAGATTTGACTGAAAATTTCCGTGGCTTGTCCTTTATTGACTGCGTTGCCAAACTGTTTACTGGTATTTTAAAAAATTGGCTATTAAAGTGGGTAGATGATAAATCTTGAATTAATTCCAGGCAGGTTTCTGTGAAAATTACTCAACACTCAACCAAATATTCTCTTTGCCTAACATCATATACTTGAAGTGGAAACTTAGCAGGTCAGGAAAAAAGGTCTATGCTTTTTTTGTCGACTTTAAAGCCGCATTTGATAGAGCTAATAGAGACGCATTATTCTATAAACTTATAAAGTTAGGTGTCTCGGCAAAAATGCTAAAAATCATAAAGGCTCTTTTTATAAATACAACGGCATGTTTATGGACAAAAAATGGTCTAACTGAAGAGTTTGATATTTCATCAGGAGTAAACAAGGTTGTCTAAATAGTCCCTTATTATTCTCCTTGTACCAGAACGATCTCTATAACGAGCTTGATGGTGGCAATAATATAGCTGGTGTGAAAGTTCAGTTGCTGGCGTACGCCGATGATGTTGTCTTATTAGCTGATAATGTTATCACACTTCGCACAATGATACGAAATTTGGAAAGTTATTGCAAAAGGTGGAGTCTGTTAGTAAATTTAGCTAAATCTAAGATTGTCGTTTTGATCCCAATGAGGACCAAGGAGGAAAGCTGGGAAAAAATGATAAGTGGAGTTATAATGGACACCCAATAGAAATAGTTAAAGAATAATGCTATCTTGGCGTGACATTGACTGCTAATTTAAACTTTAAACCCCATCCCACTGAAAAGCTCAGCTCTGCCAAACTAGCCCTCAATAATGACTCAAATGTTTTATGGTCTATGTTTTAAAACTCTATGGTCTATGTTTTCAAACTCTATCATTACGGGATTCGTGGTATTCCTTTGGCTTTGAAAGACTCTTATCCTCTAGATAGAACACAGGTTACTGCTTTCAATAGAGAGACAAGTTCTTCAGGACATACTAAATATGGAGTACTCCAAGGCTCTGTCCTTGGGCCTCTTTTGTTTATTATTTACACGAATGACCTGCCTTGTTTTGGAACAGTTAGTCCCAGATTTGCAGAGGACTCATCCTATTTAATCCGAGGAAATGTTTCTATGGCAACAACAGAAAAAATAAATAATATAGTAAAAGATGCTAATAAATGGTTTGCTTCTTATAAATTAACTTTAAATACATCAAAAAATCAAATACTCACTCATTCTCTAAACTCTAAAACATAAAAACTTGGCACACAATATATCAAACATTAAAATATTAGGAGTGTCAATTGACAAGACTCTGAACTGGAAGGCTCATGTCAATAGTCTAAGTGTCAATAGTCTACTTAGCAAGCTTAGAAAAACTTTAGATGAAAAAACTATCAAACTGGCTTATTATGCTCATTTATATTATGAATGGTAGATTGTATTAGAGAATGGGGAAGTGCCCCATGTTCTGAGAAACTTTTTCTGTTACAAAAAAAGCTATTATAACGAAACGAGATCTAAATCTGATACTCATTGCGAGGAGCTTTTCATTAAATCTGGCATTCTAACATTCTATTTAACTTATATTTTATCAATTTTATACTTTGTAAAGGAATACTATAATACTCTCTATAGTAGGGACCATAATTATGGCACTAGATGTGAAGCAATTGCTTTACCTCCACGTAGACTTACTAAAACTTGTCCATCCCCATTGGTACTGGGAATCAAGTGCTATAATAAATTAGATAAAGAAACTAAAAAACCTGTCAATTAAAAAATTTAAAAAAAATTTAAAACAATTATTTTTAGTTAAAGCGTACTTTTCTGTTACTGAATACTTTTGAATGTATCTTTTTACTGTATGCCTTTATATTTTGTGTACTTTGTATTTTCTTTTTCTTTTTATTATTACTTTTAATGTGTATACGTATATGATTGACTAAGTGAAGCTAAATGTAAATATGCAACCACTGTTAAATAATAAAAAAAAAAAAATAAAATAATAATAATTTTGACACTAAGCTGACTAAAAATCTTTAACCTAGCGTCGTATATGCCTAAATATTCCCTTAAACTAGAAACAAGTATGCTCAATATTCATGTTTATACATATCGGTTGCACATAAAATATGTAAATCGCGTATTGTGTCAAATGAAAAGCAGCCGACTTCAAAATAAAATAGCGAAGGCGGTTATAAAGAACAGGATAACCTGGTATGACGATTGGTTAAATATGTCAAGTAAAAATAATCTGATAAATGTTAGCGAAGGCAATTAGGCAATGTTGGAAGTTTCTCTACATACTGGCATCAATTGTCCGAGATATTATTGTCTGAAATGAAAGCGATGGAAAAAAATATTTGTTATTATTGGCTCGCAACAGCACCAGACATCCTCTGTACCGATTTTTGTCGTTCAAAATCATCGGAACCGTTTTCGAGAAATAATTTTTCAAAACCGTCTTAATGTTTTTGGAATTGAAATGCAGAGCCTTAATTATTTTATTTTAATTCCGTCTCGCGGTATAACTTTTCTCAGCACGTATACTCGTAATTAATTGATTTCATTGAAATCAGCTAAGTAGTTTTATTAAAATAATTTTATTTTTTTTTTTCAGAGTTTTTTGG
>KZ653801.1:32685-56686 GCA_001010745.2 Gerris buenoi | reverse complement strand
AAATTCGTTGTAATTATTCTAGATTCTAGAGTTAATTTTGTAATAATGATGAGCAAATTCGTTGTAATTATTCTTGACTCTAGAGTTAATTTTGTAATAATGATGAGCAAATTCGTTGTAATTATTCTTGACTCTAGAGTTAATTTTGTTATCATGATGAGCAATGTCGTTGTATTGTAAACCATGGAAAATTTATGGCTTATTATTGATTTTATAATAAATAAATAATAAATGTTTATTTACATAATTATAACAGATTACATGCAAGATATAGAATATAAATTTTGACATGGCTACCGCCGTCAGCCAGGAGATGGTCTTTTTATATAATATGAAAAGCGATAAAACTAACAAAGCAACGCTCAAAAAAAAATAAATAAAAAAATAAATAAAAAATAAATAAATAAATATATATATATAACTTGTGAGAGACACCAAGGGATGTGCCACTCAAGCGTGACACATAGGAACTGTACCAACACCAGACAATACGTCACAAAGATGTTGGCTCGGCAAAACGCCATGTCCTGCATCGTTTCGTCGCGTCCGACTCATCAGGGGCCCGACGATGCCCACCCAACTCTGGACCTATACCAGATCAAGAAGATCAGATTGATATATAGGACTTATCAGAGACGAGCGTGCTCTCAATACCGCCATATTTGCTTGGCTGGCAAAACACAACAGCAATTTAATACCGTGTTTGCACACTGCAATTGGCTACACAACTTGTGAGAGACACCAAGGGATGTGCCACTCAAGCGTGACACATAGGAACTGTACCAACACCAGACAATACGTCACAAAGATGTTGGCTCGGCAAAACGCCATGTCCTGCATCGTTTCGTCGCGTCCGACTCATCAGGGGCCCGACGATGCCCACCCAACTCTGGACCTATACCAGATCAAGAAGATCAGATTGATATATAGGACTTATCAGAGACGAGCGTGCTCTCAATACCGCCATATTTGCTTGGCTGGCAAAACACAACAGCAATTTAATACCGTGTTTGCACACTGCAATTGGCTACACAACTTGTGAGAGACACCAAGGGATGTGCCACTCAAGCGTGACACATAGGAACTGTACCAACACCNTTTTTTTTTTTTTTTTTTTTTTTTTTTTTTTTTTTTTTTTTTTTTTTTTTTTTTTTTTTTTTTTTTTTTTGTGCGAGGAGGGTGGGAGGGGGGATATAACATGATAAAGATAAATATAAAAATATTTGGATTTTTTTTAAAAATAATGTCCAACCACCTCAAACCACTTTTAAACCACCTCTAACAATCTTTAACCGCCTCTAATAATTTCCATCCACCATAAACCACCTCTAACCATCTCTAACCACCTTCAAAAAAAATTTAAATATACTAAATTTTTGGGAGTAGCCCCAAAATTTGGACCTAATATTCTTTTCTCGATTTCGTCTCGGGGTATGATTATTCTAGGGAACTACAAGCCCTGTCCATTTTGAGCATATTTCGTACTAGATAATTGACCGATTATTTATTTCCCATCACTGTACTTTCTTAAAACAAATCGTTATTTTTTTTAAACATTTAAACTTGACCTTTTAGTTACACGCTTAAGTATTTAAAAAACATATTTTAAATCTTAGTTTTATCGTCTGAATATATTTAAACACATTTTTATTTAGTTCTTTCCAACGGAAGCTAGTTTATACCTTTCTCCTTATTTTTCTTCATTCATCTGGAGTTTAAACGTATATCCTTTGATTCAGTATTTGTTGCCTGTCTCTAAAAAGAAGGATGCGGTTTATGAGGAAAATGTTTTTCATTTATATTCTAGAATCTAGAACATCAGACATTTCCCACCTTTTTTTTATCTCACAACATACGCTGCACTCAACTAATCTCTCTCTATTTAAGAGAAAAACAATTTATATTGTTAGGGAACTATATTATTTCTCATATTATATTGTGAGTTTAACTTACTTACTTATTTTTTACTACGTTTTTCTTAGCTTGCTTTCTTGTGTTGTCTTTTTGTTTGTGGGTCCAGCACAAATCATGCAATCGATTTTTAACTAACTTCCCGATTAGCTAGACATTTGAAACTTTTAGAGTAGCTCAGAACACGATGACAATGCGTTATTTTAATACTTTTAGCCATCTTTCAGTAGAATTTAATTCTTTTAGTTTCAAAAGTTAGTTCGGAAAAAATTCCACAAGTTATTTTATTTGTTTTGGCATGACCGATATTGACGTTTTTCATGTTGACCAGTTTCAAATTTATGACAAAAAATTTAAAAACGTAATCCATAAAAAGTTCTTTTTATCTTGTAATTATATAGGTTTAAGATAAGCTCTCTAGATGGTTGTCATTTATGTGAAGTAAATAAATTCGAAACTATTTTTTTTTCACTTACATTATATTATAACAATGACAATTATATTATCAAAATTACATGTGGTTTAACAGAAAATTTCAAAACGTAGTATATTAAAAGTTCTTTTTATCTTGTAATTATTTATGATTATATTGATTGTGAGAGAGAACATTATTATATTTTAAAGGGGAACTGTTTTTCCTTTTTTGTCCTTATAAAAATATGTCGATTTCATAATAAGATAAGATAAGATAACCATTTATTGCTAACAACAATAATATACAACATACAAAATTAATTTTTCTTTTTACACTGTCCAGCAAATCGGCATGATGCCGTGGTACCCCAGAGGGGTTTGGAGGTTACATAGTCATTCACATAATAATTAGCTGTAGATTACAATGTATATACACACATACATACATATACATACATACACACATACACAAACATACACACATAAACATATTTATAAATATATACATACATACATATACATATATACACATGAATACATATATATACGTCTATATATATTTAATTTTTTCTTTACACAATAATTATAATTTGTGCATAAGCTTTGACTTAATACTTTAAATTAAAATGTACTTCTTAAAATAAAATAATTCACTTTATATAAAAAAAACTAAGATTGAGAAGAGATTGGTAATCTTTTACTTTATAGCCAGACATTCACATAAACTTTTATCATTCTGTCCCATTCCTTTCTGTCTAGAGCTACTCTTGGCCAGGTCTCTCCACCGCAGCTTCTCCTCATCTCTTCGTCCCACCTGATCTTGGGTCTTCCTCTTCTTCTCTTTCTATCCCTTGGATACCACTGGAGTATCCTGTATGTCCACCTCTCGTCCTTAACTCTGGCGATGTGTCCAGCCCATGTCCACTTTCTTTCCAGCATCGCTTTACCTCTGTCCATTACTCCAATCTTTCTTCTTAGTCACTCGTTGCTTTTCTTGTCCTTCCAGGTAATCCCCATCATGCTGCAATCCATTTTTCTTTGTGTTGTTCTCATTTTGTCAATTATACTTTGAGGTAAGGACCATGTTTCAACTCCGTATATAAGAATTGGCAGCACACACTTTTGCCACAGCTTGATTTTTAGTTCAATTGGGACTTTTGATCTGAATAAGGTTCTGAACTTATTGTAGGAGCTCCAGCCTAAAGCGATTCTGCGCCTCACTTCGTTTTCCTCGTTGCCATTCTTGTGGATGGACTGACCTAAGTAAATATATTCTTCATTTGTCTCGATATCTGCATTATTAATTTTGATTGCTTGTGGTTCCGCCTTTATAAACATAGTCTTAGTTTTCTTTGGATTTATGCTCAGGCCTACTTTGCTGACAGTTTCAATTAATTCTTTGAGCATAATTTCAATTTCCCCTATGTTACTTCCTAGAAGGACAATGTCATCTGCGAACTTAAGCATATTTAATTTAGAGCCATTAATATTTATTCCGTAGCGGTCCCACTGTAGATTTCTACACGCTCTGTCTAGCACTGCAGTGAATATTTTGGCCGAAAGAATGTCACCCTGCCTAGTTCCTCTATTTAAATTGACCTTAGAAGTTTGTCCTCTGTGTTCTATATTTAATTTTGCTCATAATACTCAATATATTTATTATAATTATTCGTTTTTTTTTTGTTTTTTTTTAAAGCATAAAAATAGAATCAGAAAAATTAAAAAATGTAGTTCATTAAATAAGAATTTAACCATATGTTATGTATAATTTAATTAGTTTTCTTTTTACGGTAAATAGGTATATAGTGGCGAGATACTGACAAAATAACCTAAATGTAAACAATAAACTGTTAAACACTGTGTATTTATGTTTATTCATAAAAGTAGGTATAAAATTAGAGACAAAAGTTTTGTTCGACTTGGTTAGACCTATTTTTAGGGTTTCGTTGGTAAAACCAAAATAAAAGAAACCCTTATAGTTTCGTTCCTGTGTCTGTCCGTCTGTCACTCTGTACGGTTCCAATAACTTTTGAACCAAAAGAGATAAAAGCGTGAAACTTACCAGTAATAAAGATCGTTTTGACGCGCACACAGGAAAAATATAGAGAACTCAAAATAATCAGCTGTTCAAATTCAAAATGGCGGATAATTCACATCGCGAGAAAAAAATATTTTTTTAAAATTTTGAGTGGGGTATCAAATGAAAGGTATTGAATAGTAGATTACAAATATATATACCTCTTAGGGTTAGCGTTTAATTTTCGGCGCCATTTTGTCAAAAAACATCGACATTTTTCGGCCCCCCCCCTCTCCCCCTTGCTAATTTTGTTTCACAATACCAACGAAACCCTTTTTACGTGAGACTTCACGCCTTACCAATTTATTTTAAACAAGTAATACATTTTGTTCTTTAATATTATCGTTTTATTTCTTTTCATATTATCGCGGTAGAAATAACTAACTTTGTTATTTTTTACTTGACTAATGAAGTTTCTTAAAAGGCAGTCCGTGCTAACTAAAGATAAAGTATCAGCTGCTAATGGGTAATGAATTTCTTCTTGAAAGATAATATAATAAAATATATGTTCTACTTTTTATTAAAAGCTAAGTGCGGCAGATTCTTGAGACAGTTAGTTGGATGTTTATTTCTTCTAGGCACTGAAAACATTATAAGAGCCTCTTGCACTTTATTCCATATATGATATGTACATGTATACACACATTAATTTGAGGTAAACAGAAATGTATTGGATGATAATGTAGGTACTTTTTTTTGGTTCATCGTGGTGTGTTCTAGTAATTAGGTTCTATATAATCATCCAAATGAAAGCATTTATGAAGCCTCTCAAAATTATGATTTCATTTAAGAGCCAATTTTTAGCCACTCCGTGCTATTATCACTCATGAGGTTCGGTTTTACTTCATCCTGAGAGGTGTTTATCGGATTCCAGTATTGACTGGGATAAATTGAAGCTGTGTTGACGGTTAAAAAATAAAGTGCAGTAGTGTTTGTTGGCTAATTCGTATTGTACGTGCTAGAGAAAATTCCTAAAGAGTGGTTAATAATCTTAAGTGTATAAAATGTTTATTATGTAATATTATTTATTCGAGTGGTGTAGGTGTACGGTAAAGGATTGCCAAAGATTGATCTAAGCTTAGAGGTTTTCTATTAGCACACACCACTTCATCGAAGAATAGTTTTGATTTCTAATATTAAATTTGTGATTCTGAATCAGTCTCACTTTTTACATGTTTTAATTATTCATGAAAATGTGTTTTGTGGTATCGTTTCGCATAAGTAATCTCATGTATAAAATTGTTGGATCAATTTAGATTTAAAGTTTAACCAAAGTAAGACATCACTTACTGAAAAGTACATAGTTTGGAATCTAAAAAGAAAAAACTTAGGAGTTGTAAGCTGTTAAAGGCTACTATGATTAAACCTTCTCATCCCAGTCGCTGTTAGGGTGTGGCCCAAAATACTAATAAAAGGTAGAACGGTGAGGCGAAGGCACTAAAAATTTATTAGTAACATATTCTCTAGTCATCAAACCAAAATTGGGAAAAAGGTAGAAGTTATAATGTTTCTTTTACGACTCTGGATACCGTCTTTTGATAACACAGTTTGTTCGAACTTATGACTGCACAAATCTAGCATTAATTCAACCTATTAGTTTGTGTTGTTGTTGTTGGGACGTTTAGTGGCGCGGTATGATAAATTTTGTATATAGAAAAAAGAGGAGCGATTTGTCAAGTGTATTTAGCCCTAAAGTCCTATTCACTTGAGGGCAACCATGGTCGCGGGGCCAGGTCTGCAGTAGAAATTATATTGACTCTTTAATATGAACACGCTCTACCATTCTTGGTAGCCTGGCCAACTGACTTCCTTTATGCTTAACATAAGATTATAATGGAGTGGAAGGATACATGGCGTAGTTAGAGGTAGGCTTGGAGCAAACATTTTTCATTATCTGTCTTAAAAATTAACTTCTTTTCAAATAAATTTTGAAATTAATAGCAATCTGTGCCTAGAAAATTCATATCATTAAATTAAGAGTAAGCGAACATATTCTTTTAATATCATTAACATGAGGCTCATTCTTAACTTTGCCTTAACCTACTGCTTCACTAAATACTGCTGTAGTATTATACCACTTATAAGAATAATAGGGTTTGCCTTTATCCTGATTTTATTGGTATAGTTGTTAAACAGTATAAAACGGAGCTGGTTATTTTTAGTATGTTATTAATGAGTTACTTCATTGTTGAGGTTTTTGTGAGGAAAGAAGTAGGAGTATGAAGTTAAACCAATGATAAACTGAGCCCCTGGAACAGGCTCAGAGGTTAACCCCGCTAGATCGATCTAAGGTATGGACTTCCCTCCCCTCTCTCATGTCGTAACCTTACTTTATGCCCCAACAACGTATCTCAACGATATTTGAACAATTTTTATTTCTATAGGAACAAAAAATTGGAAATAAATAATATCGTCCATTTACTGTGGTGCTGTTACAGAATATTACGCATATTAGTTGCTGTAAAAGTTCAGAAAAATCACACCTCTAAGGCGAAACGAGAAATCAGTTTTTTACAGAACTTTTTTAACAATATAGAAATTAAGATTAATTTAATAACCCCTGTCCTGTAATGGCCTAAGATGTCGAACGGGACTAAAACCCAAAAGAAAAAAAAAAGATTAATTTAAAAATATTATAAAATTTCAATTTAGTATTACTAAATATGAGAAACTTTTGTTCGAGTTAGTCATTATATTTACTCCAACATTCTTGTTAATTCCCTACTAAATTTATATTTTAAGCGCTTATTTGCTTTTCCATGGTAAATATTCTTGTTTCACTTACTCTTCTTTATTTTATTTTAAATAAGGAGACTTGTTTTAATAGTCTGAGTACAAGCTTTTGCATAATATTCTCTTGCCTTGTATGTAAATAGCGAAGTATGTCATTCGGAAAATGTCGACAAATAAGGCCAGTGTACCTTTGTCTATACTTCAAAGGGATTTTTCCGAGATACGGGTCTTTCTTTGTAGTAATAGCTGTGGCTTTAGAGACAGAGTAATACATTTGTTGATGTAAAAAAAAATGAATATAATCATACAGAATTAAAATTTAAAACTCATTTTATTTAAGCAAAAATGTAATGAAAATATATTTGAGATATATTCATGACTCATTAATATAAATATGTTTTTCTTTATTTGTCCTTATATATGATCAAATTGTACTTTGTAATAAAAATCAGTTAAACTAAAATAAAAAGCATTTAAAAATGATGCTTAAGTTATTACGCCACTGTACTAAAGTTAGATTCTTAAGATATATTACAAAAATTTGCATGGAGATTTGTTGTTTTATAATTAACGTTCATATGATTTTACTACGTTTTTATTAGCTTGCTTTCTAGTTTGTTAGTTTGTTTGTGGGTTTAGTACAAATCTTGCAATCGATTTTTAACTAACTTCCCGCGTAGCTAGACATTTGAAACTTTTAGAATAGCTCAGAACACGATGACAATGCACATTTTAATACTTTTAGCCATCTTTCAGCAGAATTTAATTGGTTTTCAGCAAGTTTTGCTGCATGGAAAGTTAGTTCGGAAAAAATCCGCAAGTTATATTATTGAATTGAATATAAAAAGTTCTTTTTATCTTTTAATTATTTTTTATTTATTTTTGTTTCCGAGATTGCTGAAGGGTAACGTATCGTGATCATACTTAAGAACCGTTCTTTGGTCTCCAAATTTAAAATTTCCAACCAAAATGCGTTCCACTTATCTGGGAATTATAAAGAGTAATTGATTCTTAAGTGTCCTTAAGTCCATATTTTAAAAACTAATTCAATTTTAATGAAACATAAGATGATACGTTAAGGTTAGCCACATTAGTCCAGTGGTTTTTTTTTTGTTTTTTTACCAAATTAGCCAATAGGCTAATTTGGTAAAAAAACATATAAATAAATATTCTTTTAGGTTTCTGTACAAAGTAAAAAAGAAACCTTATTATAACGGTTCTGTCTGTCTGTACGTTGGCTTGTTTCAATTCATAAACTACTATAGCTAGAAACATGTAATTTGGCACACAGGTACATCTCGGCATTTTAGACAACTGGACAAATTTTGGTGTTTATTACGTTAATATTTCCAAGATGGAAGCTCGGCCAATATGGCGGGTGACTAAAAAAAGTTTTTAGTTACCATGGCATGTTATACATCAATTTAAAGGTCTTGAGTGTAGAAAAAGAATATGCAACTATTACACTTAATAGTTAATAATATTTAAACTTAATCGTACAGAAACCGGCGATTATCGCCTTACGTGAAGCGGGCCTTACTTGTATTATTACTTCTATTAACCACTTGGTGTAAAGATTGAACAAATCAATTTCCACTTTTGTTCAATTTTGGACTCAATCTATTTGTGGGTCAATCTAATTTAAATTTGGCATTTGATGTTTCCACTACTTCAAACGCAACCTGATATGCTTCCGCTCAAGTACAAACTATTATATTTAAGTCCAATATTGTATAACATTCGATAGAGCTGAATTTAGCAAAGTTGGTAATAAAAAACTAATAAAAATGTATATTGTCTCTACAAGTATCAAGAAAAACGAAAGTTATCTTTTGAAAAGTTTATTTCTATAGCCATCCAATTCCTTGTCCCTAAAAGTTAAGTTGATGAGGTCTCTTGATTAACTCTCCTTCTGAAGTCTTTACATTGACAAAGTTTATTCCAGGATAATTTTAACTCTGGAGCAATATAAACGCAGAGAATTTATAATTAAAAAGTTTGTTGTAAGACTGTGGTGATGCTGGTCCCTTCTCTCTAGACGTTCAGGACACATAAAAAGGAGGCCGAAGCTAAGAGAGGAGCCGAGTACGATCGGCCCTTACCCCACCTCTAGTTTCTGCACTATGCATTCAACCCTCTTTTGTCCATATTTCTTTCAAGGTCTTTTCGAGTGTGACTATTTATAATAATAATCTATATATATAAAACTAAGAGTGAAAGTGGCTGTCTGATCACTAATTGTCATACTTCCCATTGACATAGAGATTTGAAATTTGGTACATAGATAAAGTGAGAGTGTACCATAAATTAAAAAGTGTGAACATTTTAATTTCGATATATTGCCGCCATATTGATTTATAGCCGCCATCTTGGATCTCTTCATCACTAATAATTCTCCTACTTCCCATTGACAGAGGTTTGAAATTTGGTACATAGATGGAGTGTTCCATAAATAGGAAAGTGCGGCCGATTTCGATTTATGGCCACCATATTGAATTATAGCCGCCATCTTGGATTTATTCACATTCTATATTCTATGCATCTTGAAGGGTATATACTATTCTTACTTTTGTACCCCGTACCCCTGTGTACCTTTTTTTGTGTTTTTTCACCCATCCAAATTTATAACCTAAATTTTCCTATGTTATCATAAGCCAATAATACGCAGATTTTTTTGAAAATTCGCTCATTAAGTCATGGTGCATGACTCTTTATATTTAACTCTACCTTGGTACAAAATTTCCAGATTCTAGGATTACTAGGAAATAAAAAAATAATGGCTTAAAATGTTGATGAGTCAGTTAATAAATCAACAAAATAATCTAATTTTTTAGGCTTCCATATTATGTTGATCATACTTTTTAGTTGTTTTATCCATTCACTTAATATAGGAATTAGTTGTTTTCCATCCGTTCGCTGATTAACTGTTTTAGTTTATTATCAGTCACTGATTATACGTTTTAGTTGTTTTCGTCCTGATGTTTTTTCGCTGATTTTAGGTATTAGTTGTTGTTATCAGTTGAATGATAATGAATAGGCAAAGTTCTTCAATAACAGTTCTTAGACTTTTCACTTACAGAATAAAAGATTATACAGATATGATTAAAACATTATTATTACTTTATATTTAGAAAACTACTGCTAAAAGACAAATCTATTCTGGAATAACGTAATAAACGATATCATTATTGCGTTATTTTACATAATAACCTTATGTAATCTGAGTGAAATAGTTGTTTTATTCTACGAAGTGTTGTCGAAGAATTTTCTATTTATATTTAACAACAAGGGGGACCTCAGGGGGGTTTAGATGGGGTTGGAAGACAGCTCAAAACTATTATACCTATAGGTATCTCATCTGATTAGCTCTTAGCTAAAAACTTTTGGCTCCTTGCCCGTCTTTATATTATTATGTTGAGGTATATAATTATTCGTAATAGAATTACTTGAATACAGTGTAATATGTCTTTGTTTTCATCCAATAGTAATTAATTACAATTTTTGAAAATGATAAAATTTTGACTTACTGATTTTCAGACTAATAAAGCGTTATTTTAAAGAGATTTTTATTAATTCGTTACTTGTATGGGAATTGAAAAACTAAATTGAAGGTAATTAGAGTGTTAGTTTTATTTTAATTAAAAATAATGAGTTTTTTTTCTACTTAACGAAATTGTGGCTTACATGATTAAACAATGTGTAATTAAAATGTTATAAGTGGAATAGAATTTTTACAAATTTGTTTTATTGAGATAAGATAGTCATGACACATTTAACAAAATATTTACTAACTTACATTTTGCTGCAGAGTCTACTTTATAGGTTTATAAGTTCCATCCTACTGATCGAAAGCGATCAGAAAGCCGTAAGTGATATTTTCGTTTTTTCTACCAGCAAATAGCATACATATTTAGCTAAAATGAGTCATGACCTCACACATAAAATTGTTTTGTGGGTGTCTTCAGCCATTTGCACTATTATTATACCTTATTTAGTCCGTGAATAGGTGATGGTAACCAAAAAAAGGTTGCTATTAAAAAACAGATTATTTACCTCAAAATATTATTCAAATAATTTTTCTTAGAACGTAGCCACAATTGCACAGAATCCCTAATCCTGATCAACACTCAATCCTAATCAACATTACTATAAATGAAATGATCCTAATAGTCCTATCGGGAACAAATATAATCCCCAAAAATGTCTTTAAGATCATTTTTCTTTCAATGCTATATTCTAGATATTAGTGCATAAAGAACCTGCGTAGACCAGGAAACAGTTTTTCGGAAAAACTTTTACATATTCTTGATCTACCTGATAAAGGAAATTTTGTAATAATAGTAACATATGCTTTTTTACTCTTCAAGATCTATAAAACGATATATCCTTTCATGCAAGCTAAACAATTTTTGTAGTCGTCCGCCATATTGGCCGCAATTTTGAAAAAAAGTTTGTTATAAAAAATAGTTGCTACAAATGATGAAATGCACATGCACATGTATGCCGGTTAACAATTATGCCAGATATCAGATATCGTTAGCTAAAATCGACACACGTATATTAGCACTGAAATAATATTTGGCGAAGGTGGAAAGGTTCTACCAAGCAAGCATGTTACCTAGGTACATAGCTGTACAATAGAAGGAAACTTTAAATATACTGGTCCTGCTTGGAAGTATGAGATTTGCTGGTCACAGCACTCGCTTAACACATGAGTATCTCTTGAGCAATAAGAAAAACTAACTTTGATTTGATAAATATTGTATTGTTATTTTCTCTTTATTTTGTTTGTATTTTTATTGTGACTGTCTTTTGTTTATATGACAAAAAATATATATATTTCAAATGAAAAACATAGTAATCGATAAAATGAGACCATTGAAAAGGCGAAAACAGAAAGGATTTGGTAAGGTTGGATGTATTCAATTTTATCTTCTTTTTTTGTTCTAACAATATTACTTCTACATCACAAAAAGTAACCTTTATTTTCTCTCTTTTATTATCAAACTATGTGTCTCATGCCTTCTGAATTATGCTAAAGTGAATCATCAAAACCCGTGAAAGCTTTTTATATCTGTATGATATTACAGAACAAAGAAGTGAAGGAGATTGTGAAAGAGTAGCGGAACAAAATAATTGAGAGTTAGTTTGGTTAGTTTTTTTCCTCCTTTTTTGATAATGCAGTTGCTGTTAGTTTAAAAATGCTCTTGGTTGAAGTGTAAAGGCAACAAAAGTTGCAGTGGGTTGATATTATTGTAGGAAGGATATACGAAGAAGAGCAAGAGATTCTGTTTCATCCTAAAGGGTAATTTCTACCTCCTCGATCAACAGGTTAGTATTCTGTAGCGTGGAGTTAGAAGGCCTTCCTCCGTCTACCTCTTCCTTTAAGCTTTTACTCTAACAGTAAACCTTCCTCAAACCACGAAACCCTAGCCGACCTGAATCCTAATTGGCTTGAATAAGAAATCACATTGGACTAAGGTTGAAGGGGAAGTCTATTTACCTTTTCGTCTAAATAACAGGAATAATGAAAGCTTATACCTTTTCGAATATTCTACAAATGATGGGAAAACCTTCAGTCATCAAGTATAACAATGCCAGGTCAGATTATGATTATACTATCTCAGTCCATTTAATTGGGAAAGTATGTCTTGTTTCAAAATGTTTTTGTTTCACAAGCGACTGTAAATTTATTTATAGTCCTCCACTTGTAAACATTCCTATCCTGAGCGGCCGGTAATGTTCCATATTACAGCCCTGGGGCCGGTAATAATGCATTGGTTTATCCATTACAGAGCCGCTAGTAGTTCGAGAAGTGGCCGCTTCCTGGCCAGGCCGCGGAGTGCAGGAAGCGCTAGTAGTACTCAGCGTCAGCTGTTCAATTTGTAAACAATCAATATTTTTATAACTGTGGTTTGTTTTGGTAATGATTTAACCTTAATATGCATTTAATTGTTTTTGAAGATTACGACAAAATTGTTTTTTTTTTTTTTAGTTTATATGAGGTGGGCGATAAAAATAGTTACGCACCACGAGCAGTAAGCGCTATGACANNNNTTTTTTTTTTTTTTTTTTTTTTTTTTTTTTTTTTTTTTTTTTTTTTTTTTTTTTTTTTTTTTTAGTTTATATGAGGTGGGCGATAAAAATAGTTACGCACCACGAGCAGTAAGCGCTATGACAGGCCTCGGGCGTTAAACGCACTCGTGCTTTCAAACTTCGCCCTCGGCCTTAATAACGCCCTTACTGCTCTAGGTACGTAAATAGCTATTAATCGGGTTCGGTGGAATATCCTATTTTAAGTTCACAACAATAAAAAAAATAATTGTTTAATAAGTATTTACGGACATAATTTTGATAAATGTCTGTTTGATAAATCTTCATGAGTCAATAAGGATGTAGATTAATAAATATTGGTTAATCTGTCCTTAATTATTCAAGAGAACAACCTGCGATAGATAGAATAAAGTGGCCGTAGACTTAATGCAGCACCAGCAAGTTCACTTTTATTGAACATTGCGTCAAATGGCGCAATTGCGATTTAATGGCCTTTTGGAAGAAGAAAGGTATTCCCTATTATATTATTGCTCAATTTTATTGATAGTTTGGACAGTTTGTTGTCTCTTTGCTTACAGTTCCGGAAGTATTTAAACATATTATTTAACTGGTTTGCATTCGATCTCTTTATGAAAATAATAAGTGCTTGAAACGACGACAGACATAATTATATTCTATTATAGACTGTCAATTGGTGTGGCACATAGCTTTCTCGCATCCTGTCCACGTACTTAATTGATTTTATGCTTTTACAAACCATTATTGTCTAATTGTTTTAATCGTCCGCCATATTGGCCGCAATTTTGAAATAAAGTTTGTTATAAAAAATAGTTGCTACAAATGATGAAATGCACATGCACATGTATGCCGGTTAACAATTATGCCAGATATCAGATATCGTTAGCTAAAATCGACACACGTATATTAGCACTGAAATAATATTTGGCGAAGGTGGAAAGGTTCTACCAAGCAAGCATGTTACCTAGGTACATAGCTGTACAATAGAAGGAAACTTTAAATATACTGGTCCTGCTTTGAAGTATGAGATTTGCTGGTCTCAGCACTCGCTTAACACATGAGTATCTCTTGAGCAATAAGAAAAACTAACTTTGATTTGATAAATATTGTATTGTTATTTTCTCTTTATTTTGTTTGTATTTTTATTGTGACTGTCTTTTGTTTATATGACAAAAAATATATATATTTCAAATGAAAAACATAGTAATCGATAAAATGAGACCATTGAAAAGGCGAAAACAGAAAGGATTTGGTAAGGTTGGATGTATTCAATTTTATCTTCTTTTTTTGTTCTAACAATATTACTTTTACATCACAAAAAGTAACCTTTATTTTCTCTCTTTTATTATCAAACTATGTGTCTCATGCCTTCTGAATTATGCTAAAGTGAATCATCAAAACCCGTGAAAGCTTTTTATATCTGTATGATATTACAGAACAAAGAAGTGAAGGAGATTGTGAAAGAGTAGCGGAACAAAATAATTGAGAGTTAGTTTGGTTAGTTTTTTTCCTCCTTTTTTGATAATGCAGTTGCTGTTAGTTTAAAAATGCTCTTGGTTGAAGTGTAAAGGCAACAAAAGTTGCAGTGGGTTGATATTATTGTAGGAAGGATATACGAAGAAGAGCAAGAGATTCTGTTTCATCCTAAAGGGTAATTTCTACCTCCTCGATCAACAGGTTAGTATTCTGTAGCGTGGAGTTAGAAGGCCTTCCTCCGTCTACCTCTTCCTTTAAGCTTTTACTCTAACAGTAAACCTTCCTCAAACCACGAAACCCTAGCCGACCTGAATCCTAATTGGCTTGAATAAGAAATCACATTGGACTAAGGTTGAAGGGGAAGTCTATTTACCTTTTCGTCTAAATAACAGGAATAATGAAAGCTTATACCTTTTCGAATATTCTACAAATGATGGGAAAACCTTCAGTCACCAAGTATAACAATGCCAGGTCAGATTATGATTATACTATCTCAGTCCATTTAATTGGGAAAGTATGTCTTGTTTCAAAATGTTTTTGTTTCACAAGCGACTGTAAATTTATTTATAGTCCTCCACTTGTAAACATTCCTATCCTGAGCGGCCGGTAATGTTCCATATTACAGCCCTGGGGCCGGTAATAATGCATTGGTTTATCCATTACAGAGGCGCTAGTAGTTCGAGAAGTGGCCGCTTCCTGGCCAGGCCGCGGAGTGCAGGAAGCGCTAGTAGTACTCAGCGTCAGCTGTTCAATTTGTAAACAATCAATATTTTTATAACTGTGGTTTGTTTTGGTAATGATTTAACCTTAATATGCATTTAATTGTTTTTGAAGATTACGACAAAATTGTTTTTTTTTTTTTTAGTTTNGGCGATAAAAATAGTTACGCACCACGAGCAGTAAGCGCTATGACAGGCCTCGGGCGTTAAACGCACTCGTGCTTTCAAACTTCGCCCTCGGCCTTAATAACGCCCTTACTGCTCTAGGTACGTAAATAGCTATTAATCGGGTTCGGTGGAATATCCTATTTTAAGTTCACAACAATAAAAAAAATAATTGTTTAATAAGTATTTACGGACATAATTTTGATAAATGTCTGTTTGATAAATCTTCATGAGTCAATAAGGATGTAGATTAATAAATATTGGTTAATCTGTCCTTAATTATTCAGGAGAACAACCTGCGATAGATAGAATAAAGTGGCCGTAGACTTAATGCAGCACCAGCAAGTTCACTTTTATTGAACATTGCGTCAAATGGCGCAATTGCGATTTAATGGCCTTTTGGAAGAAGAAAGGTATTCCCTATTATATTATTGCTCAATTTTATTGATAGTTTGGACAGTTTGTTGTCTCTTTGCTTACAGTTCCGGAAGTATTTAAACATATTATTTAACTGGTTTGCATTCGATCTCTTTATGAAAATAATAAGTGCTTGAAACGACGACAGACATAATTATATTCTATTATAGACTGTCAATTGGTGTGGCACATAGCTTTCTCGCATCTTGTCCACGTACTTAATTGATTTTATGCTTTTACAAACCATTATTGTCTAATTGTTTTAATTGTTTCCCCCGTTTTTGCTTCCGAGCTTACCGAAGGTAACGGAAGCTATGTAATCGTTCTGAAGAACGAAAAATTTTTAGGTCTCCGTTTTCAAAAATTCCATGGCAGAAATCCGTTTCAGACATCCGGGATCATTTTTGGTGTCGGTCTGTCGTTCAATTTTTGTGAACCACCATATCTTAAAAACTACACGTCCAATTTTAATGAAATTTTGGTGGTAGTTCATACTTAGCCCATTGTTGGTCCCACATAAGGTTCAACCTTCTGCGCCTATTTATTTCTCTTCCCCATGTGCACAAACATACATTTATTTACACCTATAGCTTTAATTTAACCTATAGTTTTATTTTATCTATCCTACGATTTTCCTTAACTTCAAATTTTCAACCCATTCACTAAATTTCTTAAACACTAAACTTATCAAGGCAAAAAAAAAAATAAATAAATATATAAATACTAATTTGTGTATTTTTTTGTTTCAGGTGAGTTTTACTTGAAAATCTTCTTTATGTAAGTTTATTTATTATTTTGTAATATAAGCGGTATAATTAGAGTTTTAAATGTACATAGTCCTAAATATTTTTTTACAGTTATAATACCGAAGGCTAATTTTTTTAGCCAGAAACCTCTTGTTATCTTTTTTTCGAGCTGGTATAGACTTCAATTAACCCTTATTTAGGTCTCATTAGCTGAGTAGGTTTTCAAATAATCTTTTTCCATTTTTCTAATTACATCCTACTAGGGGATAGCAGTAATTATATCTACTACTATTCATTAAATAAATAAACATCGCTTTTAAACCTTGTTTATAAAAAGGTAAAATTATTTTTTAGTGAGAATTTGAAATAAGCTTAGTTAAAATTTTTAAATACATTTAAATTAAGCAAAGTCCTTTTGATATTATTTAAATTTACGAAAATTTAAATTAACTTCTTGGAAAAATGGGTTTTGTCTCTAAATACATATTTTCGTCTTTATATTTTTTTTTTAAGAATTCAGTTCTTTAATTATCATGCAAATTTTTCGGCGGTTTTTAAAGTTAAATTTATTTTTAAAATAATTTTAATTTAAATTGAAAGGCTGAAAATAAATCTTAAGACTTATAAAACCATCTAGTTCTCAAAATAGAATTTTTGTTCCATCAAAGAATTTTCTTTGTCTTCGAGAACATAGTTATCTAGATTGGATGTCTATTACAGCTGTCTTTTTCTGATTGAATTTGTGGCAGAATATTGATTGTTTAACTACAAGGCGGTTTAAGCTTAAGATCTTGTGTCGAAGTTACTTCTAAGTCCTGTTCGGCAGAGTTAAGACGAGAACAAAACTCTATCTTATCTAAGGAGCTGTTGTTCAGCTTTCTTAACTCTGATAAAAAACTTTTGGTTTGCCTGTTTCCTTTTTGATTTAAAGGAATCGTTCGTGAGAAAACTTTTAAGATTTTCTAAGTTTAGTTAAGGTTTTACAAGGATTTGGGACGAAAAGGATTCCCTAAGTTTACTCGTTTCTATTCAATAGTAATATACCTGAGTATTTGGTCTCTTTGGCTAAATCCACTTTGGAAAAGAAAATAATGTTGTTACGTCGTTTGAACTAAGGTCAAAACTTTGGTCAATTTATCTGTATTGCCAGTTTTATATACATATATATACAGGGTGACCCGCGATAAAATGTCATAAAGACACTGTCGGATTCTAAGGGTCAAATGCAACAAATGTCGAGTAAGCATATGGCCAGATTTCAATAGTTCTCGAGTTTTTTTTTTTTTTAAAGTGCTTCACGAAAATTTTCAAAAAATGCCTAATGTCTCAAAAACTAAATGAAATAAAGAAAATAGTCTAAGGAACAATATTAAAGAGCATGAAAAATCCTTTCAGAATCTTTAATTTATTTTCAAATTATTAGTTGTTAACCATGTTTTACGGTTTGTTAATTTCAAAATTTAGATTTTTTAAAATTCAACCACAAATTTTCTGAGCTTTTTACTCTTAATTGAGGGATGTTAGAAGTGTGGTGATATCAGGAAAAACTTCTGCTTTCAAATGGTATAATTAAAGTTCAGGATCAACGGACTAGTTTTTGAATTATGGTGAATTGAATGTTACCAGACGTGACATTTTTTAGTCAGGATCACAACCAATTCTAGTACAAATGCAACACGAACGAAAACACAACACTGGATTTCTTATAGGAAATTTGACGCTGAAGAAAAAAAGTTCCTATAAACATGTACCCGGAACTATATATATATATTATTTTTGTTTAGGCATAACAAACTTATGTAAACTTCAGGCATTTTGGAGGTCATCTTTATGGATATTGTCTCCAAGTAAACAGGCAGTTTTTTGTTTTACGTGGAGAGACGGCTTCTTTCCATTATAAAGAGACACGTACGACGTACATATGCATTTGAATGAATATTGCTAATTACTCTTGTAATTAAATACCATATAATAATACGAATACGCTGTACTTGAACGAAGCAGACGATTTGTTTCAGTTATGAGGGAGGGTCAAAAGAAGATGTCAAAATGAGATTGGGTCGAAGTTTTTGTATAAAACATCTTCAACATATTTTCCTACAACATTGATGTAGGTTGGTGGAAGTTCTACTGAAGAATGGACGTCATTAGATAGAAGACCTCATAAACATTGAAAAATTACTTTAATTGATATTATGTAGTAGGTATTAATTGCCTTGAACATATATTCAAACCATATTTTCGACCTCTTTATTTGTTTATTAGCAGAGAACTAATGTTGTTTAAACTGGTCTATATCAAGCAATAAAAGTAGTCAATTTTAACGATGAACTACTCTGTGTTAAAAGAATTTTAGTACGTTTACAGCATGGCATAGTCGAAAAATTGGGGATGTAAGCAAATTAGAGCTTAGGATTTTGAAGATCCTAAAGTTAAATGAGTTTTAGTTCGTTGACAGCGTGGCCTAGTCGAAAAGCTGGGGTTAGAAGCAGATGAGAGGTTAGGATTTTGAATATCCTGAACTCTCATTGGCTCCCAAGCCTTTTTTAGGTTTCTGTACAAAGTACAAAAAGAAACCTTATATAACGGCTCTGTCTGTCTGTCTGTCTGTCCGTTGGCTTGTTTCAACTCATAAACTACTATAGCTAGAAACATGAAATTTGGCACACAGGTACATCTCGGCATTTTAGACAGCTGGACAAATTTTGGAGTTTTTACACTTAATATTTCCAAGATGGCGGCCCTGCCAATATGGTGGGTGACCAAAAAAAAGTTTTTAGTTACCATGGCATGTTATACATCAATTTAAAGGTCTTGAAGTGTAGAAAATGTATATGCAACTATTACACTTAATATTTAAACTTAATCGTACAGAAACCGGCGATTATCGTCTCGCGTACTTACGTGAAGCGCGCCTTACTTGTTTTTACTTTCCCGCGCTGTCAACGCACTTAAACTTATTTAACACAGGCTTTAATGAAAATTGTTTAAACGACACCGGTTAACAGTGTTTCCCATCCTTTTTGACGCCGCGACCCTATAAATTTCTCCTTAACGTTTTCGCGACCCTAACATGAACGTAGTATAACATTCACTAGTGCAACATTGTTTTGTGTGTTAGTTTTCTGTGTGGCACAAAATAGAATATAATACAAATCACTGGAAGAAATATAGAAAAATAACAGCAAACTGTTAAACTTCTTTGTGCTACGATAAGGCCTCATTCACACTAGAGATTTCGGAATGCGATTCACGATTGCTAGATTCCAATGATACCAAGCGGCTTATGACCCCATTTAGCCTTCGATTCCGGTGTGCGATTCGTATGAGATTCTCAAATCGAGTATCTTGTCACCTTTTGCCCCCTCGATTCTTTTTAAAATCAAGCGGCTCATGATACATTCATTGCGCTTTAGGGGCTCATTCAGACTAGGCGATTCCGAATCGCCTTCCACTACAACCTTTTTAAAGCCGTTTTGGCTGCCTTTTACGTGTAATGTCACCTTATGAAGTTTTGACATCTGGGTTTTGGAATATAATATAATATGTGTGTGTACAATACATATGTGTGTGTTTTCACAATAAGGAGCTCATAGCGTACTTAGTAGGAAGGAGCTTTAGCGTAACTTTAGTATTCCTTTAACTAGAGTATTCTAAGAAAGCAGTGAAAGCATTGGTCAAGCAAGGGCTGGGATTTCTAAGAGCTATAGGCACTCCTCATGTGAGTATGCTAAAGCTTAGCGTGATAAATTACTGGGGGGAGGGGGGTACTACTAGACAGATATTATCATTCCTTAAATTCATAAATTGAGTCGAGTTTTTATGTCTATATGGTCTAAAATTGCAAAAAGAAAGATATTTGTTTTAAGGTTACTTACTGTTGGATAATATTTCAACACACACGCCTGGCCTTGTACCATTTAGCTAATTGGGATGGGAGCATGGAGAGATCCCCATACGAGAGAATCGTGCAAAACCACACAGCTTTACCTCTAACTATGTTTCGCCCGCACACAATTCCCTTTCCATTATTCTCATATAATAACCTCCGTTGGGAGATAATACTATACGCTTGAGTAGAAATCTCGCCAATATTTGCATGTTAAATTATGTTAGTGAACATCTTTACAAGCATTCACATGTATCAAATTAAATTAACATAGTGAAGATGAACAAAATATATTTTAGATTATATATTTCTAGTTGAAATTGATGTTTTTTTAATTAAAAAAACTTCAATTAAAAAAAATAATTAAAATTTGTTGTACTTTTAATTAAAAAATAAATTATATTTTAGGTTCGATTATTGTGTAACTTTAATTAATTTAAAAATACTCTGCCTATTATTGTGGCAAATAGCTTCCTCACGTTCTATTTTGTATTTTTTAATGATTTTATACTATTAAAAGTGATTGTCATCTTTACCTAATTTTCCCCCGTTTTTTAAAAAGTTAATTGCTTTGATTTTTTACATTAAAGTATCAGTTTAATATAATTTAAGGAGCGAAAACGGTGGAAATTAATCTGGGGTCATCTGGATGCTACTTTTGACAAACCATCCAAATTTCATAAAACTCAGATGAGTTTTTGGAATAGAAACAAATAGACGCAGAAGGTTAACTTATATGGGACCAACAATAGGCTAATTTTTACCTACCATCCAAATTTCAATAAAATCAGATGAAAAGTTTTTAAGATATGTTGGCTCGCAAAAATTGAGTGACAACCCGATTATGTAAAACGGATTTTTGTCTTGGAATTTTTGAAATCGGAGACCAAAAATAAAATACGTTCTTAAGAACGATCACATAGCTTCCGTTACCTTTGGTAAGCTCGGAAGCAAAATCCAAACAATTTTGAAAGTTTTAAAAAACGGTGGAAAATTTAATAAATTTACAATAATAAATTGTAATTTTTTTTATTGTGATGATTTTATTTGTTTTTTACTTCATCTATATATATAAAATTAAAGTTTTATCGGTACATTGGTCAGAATTGAACATTTTTTGGATACTTTTTCGTTTTATACATCCCAAAAACCGAATCCGGCCTTAACTTTTTTCGTGTATGTATGTGTGTATGTGTGTATGTCGCCTCAGTCAGACTTTATAGGCGCAAAACTGGCTAAATGAAATCGATTAATTTTTTTTCAGAGGTGAGCGCAAACATGTTGTGTAATTTGTAGGCTTGGTTTCATCAAAAAATATTGAGTAGAACCAAAGTTATTAAATATTTACTCGTGCGAGAGCGTAAGGAAGGCGTAGGAAGGCATGGTAATTAAACTAACGCACCTAGGTTAGTGTTTTTCCTTGACTTCTCCAGCCTAAGCCTACACTGCACTGCACTGAGTTGAGTTGAGTGTCTTAGCTTCACCCCTACCCCTTTTCTAACTTCCCCCACTTGCCTGCATCCCCCTCTAGGCCTAGCCTATCTATAACCCCTCATTAGCTTTTTAACTGAACTCCGTTGCACGAATCACATCGCCTTCTGTACACTGCTAACACTGCTAGAAAATTTATGCTCTTTAAAAATTGTCTACTTATTGATTTTATCGCTATTTCAACTTTCTTACTTGGCTTCTTTTTGTTATTATTTTTTTTTATTTCATCTTGGTTTTGGCTTCATTTTGTTTAATTGTTTTTTTTTTTAACACTAGGAAGTATACCCACAAATCCCTAGCATGAGCCCCGCGCGAAGCGCGGGGTGAAGGCTAGTTCTATAATAATTGAGTTGTTGACACTAAAAGTTATTTAAGTTTTTAGTAAATACATTTTAATTTTCTTTTAATATAAAATTTCTACGAAGTCCTCTTTCAATGAAATATAAAAATGAGTTTTTCCCGCTGAAATCAATTACATATTATATTGTTTTCTTCGAATTATTAGCTTGGTAAAATCTCTTTGAAATCCTAACAATATTTCTAGTTCCTTATATATCTAATACTATATTTATTTTATTATTTCTAGCCAGAAAATATACATTTTTCAGTATTTAACCGTCCAGCTCTTTTTTTAAGCTAACATTGTTTAATCTCTATCTACAAATGGCTTATTAATACAATGAAGAAGAGAAGGGAATAAAAACAAGTAAAATACTTCTATTTTAATTTATCACCTTTTCTTATTGTTTACCCTTTTATTGGATGATCAGATTGATTTAAAATTTAATATTCTTCAATTATTCTCTAATTGTAAAGAGACACATTTTTATATTAAATATTAGTTTTTAAGTTTTTTGGTAGTTTTCATACAACGGAAAGTTTAAATTAATTTAAATCAAATTATAATCATTATTAACACTGGGAGACAGACAGAGAAAAATAGACTCCAGTGCCGGCATTTGAACCACAGAGGCCCGTGGTCCCCGACGCTCGAGTCTATTTTTCTCTGTCTGTCTCCCAGTGTTAATAATGATTATAATTTGATTTAAAATGAAATATTAGGTATTATTCCTTAATTCTTTAGCAATAAAAGACACTTCTTGGTATAATATGAAAGATTATATCCTTTAATTCTTTTTCTTAAAAAAAAAACACTTTTGTACAATGAATATTGCGATGATGGATTTTTTTAGGTGTAAGAAAAAAACGACGATTTAAAACCTGTTGCTTAGATGAAACGTTTCGACCCTGACTAAGGTCATCTTCAGTGTTTATTATCTAAAACAACAAAATACTTATGTCAATTTAACATTATCTAGTAGAACATAATTAATATTGTTATTATCCCTTAATTACAATAATCTAAACATAATTTAACGTCATTAGTTATATAATTTAAGAAGGGGTTTATAAACTTAATGTTTATAATTTAATAACTTAGTATAATATTGAATATAATAGTCGTCCCAAATTTTATAACTAAATATTGACCCATATAGACCCATATTGACTCATATAGACCATATAGACGCCATCTCCTCCGCTCTTGAGAAGAAGCAGTTTGTCTCCGCGGCTTTCCTCGACGAAAGTCAGGCTTTCGATCGTGTTTGGCATCGGGGACTTTTGTGGAAGCTCAAGAAAATCCTTCCATCAACCTATTTCCTTATCATTCGTCCCTATCTAGAAAACGGGGAGTTTTAATGCTTCATTGACTCATGATTATATAATCTATCTATACCTATTATTAAAAAAGTTTTGTAAACAAACCATTTCAGAGAGAGAGTGAAATATAACTGTTTGATAAGAGTGCGTTAGGAGATAAGGGGGAGAAAGGTAAACAAACAAGTTCAAAGAGAGAGTGATATATAACTGTTTGATAAGAGTGCGTTAG
>KZ653801.1:15471-25840 GCA_001010745.2 Gerris buenoi | reverse complement strand
AACATCACTTTTCAAAATTTATATATATATATATATATATATATATATATATATATAAAATACATGTGGTGTCGCTGGACAACCGGTAGGAACGAAGTTCCTCACATTTTTCATTAGATATAAATTGTAAAATCAACTGCTAAGTACGTATGCGTTGCTAACTACTTATGCATAACGGAGTTAAGGCCAAATTAAAATAAAATCATATTTTGAATCATTAAAGCAGGCGTCTTACAATAATTATGTAGTGAATATTGAGAAAAAAGAATCATGATGAGTTTATAGTTAGAGAGTTTGTTTGTAGTTGATAAAAATATCTAATAATTTAAAATATTATAAAATATATCACTTCCCTACTCAAAAACATATGCTTGTATCAGGTTGAAATTTTAAATGACTGTTTAAATTGTACTTTAGACGATGTGTAAGAATTTTTATTAAAATCGTTACGTTAGAACGTAAGGTATCGGTAAAAACGTTGTTTTCTTTATAAACGTTTAGGTCCGCTTTAATAAATTTAGCGGTCTTTATCACTTCATAGCAGTGTCATCATTTTTCAGAAGGATTACAATGCTTCTATTACCTTAGGTAAGCTCGGAGGAATTTTTCGGGGACACCGCGTCAGAGTAGAATTGTAAGCTCGGATGAATCTACCAGGCAGACCCCGTCAGAGATTCACCAAATCTCTGACGTATCTCCTCCGGAAGATTTAGTTTTAAAAATATACTTGTTTTGCTATGAGCTACATATTTGTAGACTTTTTTTAAAACAACAATGCTTTATTTTTTTAATATTTTTGAATATAGGAATTCCAAAGATTTTTTAACATTGTTTTCCTAACTCCAATTTTCGCTTTTTGTTTAAATTAATTTCAGAGCTGGCTAACAATTGTGTATATATATTACAGAAGTCAAAAATTCCTCCTTTTTTTACTTTTTCAACTCAAAATTTTGACTGATTTGTTTTATGGTCCTCTGAGTCCATAAAAGCGGTTTTTTTTAAAAAAAAATTACCCTCAGTCGATAACTGTTTCTATCCCTCTTGTCGTCTTCCCATCTTTACCATCCATTCAAGAGGCCTGATTTTACTTTCTATTCAAGATTCTAAACTACCTTCTGCATATGATATTGCTTCTCCATTTTGAGTAGAGGAAAGCAAAAGCACTATTTGCTTTCCGGAGGTTGGTTTTCACGTTTCACCTAGTTCCTCCAGTTATTGGAATAGTGTTGCCTTAAATAGTTAAATTTTAACTACACATACGTAGAAAATGTAGTGGTAAGTGTATAGTGTATAGCGATAATCTGGAAAATAACAACATAGATGATTAGAACCTGGCATCAATCCTAGATAATTAGAAATTTTAATTTAGGTTTAAAAGAGTAAAATCTAAAAGCCGTTCACACGATGCCGATCGACTATGTCGGACTGGTTTTTATTTATCGCCCGGCTTTGTTGAACTATGTCGAATCAACAACATTAGTGTCGTTCAACGTTGTTGAGTAGTTACAAAATATTCATTCTCTTCAGTTTTGTTTTGCTAAGTCCTTTATTGGTTTTTAGTTTGATTAATTTTATCATGATGAATTGGAGTGACAAACAAACAATTTCGTTTTATTAAAAATATCTTGATCGGAGTTTATCGTGGAAAACTTAATAAATTCCTGCGTACTATACTTTTTTCTACCTCGGGCAAGGCAAAACCTCGGACGAATATCTTGCTGCATTTCAACAACTGACGATGATAATTGCAGCAGCCGCCACTGCCGTATCTTCTAAATCGCTTATTTGAAAGTTAAATTAAATTAAACTAGGTATTTAAATTCACAATTAGTCGCCCGTCTAGTCCACACATACTGAGGTAATCAAAAAGTGACAAGTCAAAAAGTGACAAGTCAAAAAGTCGACCTGGTCGATTGGCATAGTGTGGACATGGCTTAGGCCAAAAAATGTATTGCTTTATTGAATCTATATTGACTTTTTAATACATACTGTTAATTGATAATCTAATTAATCTAGAAGCATAACAATCTATGGCAGGGTTCCGCCGCCTGATTTCCGGCCCGCGAGCTAATATTGTTTTTATTAACATAACAAACTACATAAGTCCTATTAATTATACTCATCCGATTTGGTTAAATTTGAATCATATGTTCAAGTAGCCTACATATTATGGAACCATAAAACAAAAATTTCAACCGTCGTCACAATAAATATTACAAATTGATACTTTCATTCATGTATAGAAATAAGTGTGACCTCAGCATCGAAACAGATCCAAATATCATGAGACGATTCGTCCAATAAATAGAACATGAGGATTCTATGTGCCACACAAATCGGCACTCTTTTCAAAATTATATCATTCCAATTTTTAAGATTTAAATCTTCTGTCGAAAGGGCCCCCAAAAATACCCATTTATCCATATAGCCATATTAATTTTAATCGTTTGAGCGCATTTAATATTGAATAATAATAGTTACCCCAGTGAAAATCAAATAAGCAAAAACAACTGCACTTTCAATATCCCCTGTGACCATTCGTACAATAATACAACGCTATGTGGCACACAAATTGAGACTATTATTATTATTTTATTTTTAATTTTTTTTAATTTGTTTATTTATTTATTTATTTATTTTTTTGCGCTATGTGTAGAATTAATTGTGTGAATATCTTTTTGACCGAGTAAATTTTTTGAGCGGTAGACCCTGAACTAAATATGTTCCCTGATGTCTTAGAATCGGAGACATAGAAAATGAATATTGCGAATTATTTTACTTCATAATATTAGTACGTTGGGTACATGGCTAAATAAGCCAAAAAGCTGCACTTTTTGATTGGAATATGCCACTTTGTGAGGACATAGTTGATGCCCAGAGGTAACTTTTCAGATAGGGAGCCACTTCAACATCCGTGCAGGACACCAAAATGGCGGCCATTAAAGTTACCTCTGGGCATCAACTATGTCCACACAAAGTGGCATATTCCAATCAAAAAGGGCAGCTTTTTTTGGTGTACCCAACGTACTATATGTGGCAATAGTTAGTTTCTTATCTTATAATAGTTTAGCTATCTATATAGTTATAAAATTAGCTTGTAAAATATTATGTATGTCAATAGTATGCAATCTCTTTGATTAATTAAAGCTGATGAAATATAATAAGTTGATTTTTTAGAACATATTTTTAAAAATACAAGCTTTTATTCGTATTTGTCTCAGCAAACCCTGTCATTTGATACCCATATTATCATGGGCGTGCTCAAAAAATAACTAGTCTGCAATCATATTAGATTTAGACTGACGTCATTTAGCTATAACCATGCATTGTCATCCAAACTAAACGTGTATGCAAAATTTCAATTCAATCGGTTGAGGATAACTGCTTTAAAATGTAGTTTCAAGATTTGACCCGAACATACATACATACATTGCAATTGCAAATTAAATAAAAGCTTTTAAAATAGCAAAGACAATTGGCACAGTCAGTTCAAACACATTCACAGCACAGTTTTCCAACAAAGGTAGATCATTATTATTGTTAAAATAAATATATTATTGCAATAGTCATTCCTATATTTGAGCTAATAGCTTTATTAAAAATTATAGAAATTTCCACATAATAATAACCGCGAGAAATGCAAAAGACTAAATGCTATTAAAAATACATACTACTTAAATTACAAAGAATGTTACAATCTTTGGAGGAGCTGGAAGGAGCTTGGAGGTAAGAAGCAAAGTAAATAACAAGGTGGCTCAAACCTTAGACATAACAAGTGGTGCTCGAGAAAGTTGTGAGAGAAAATTAAACTAATTTGACATTGTCTAGGATGTAAGCCAACAAGAATAAACCATGTAGGTTTCGGCTAGTGCTTGTAGAATGCTGCTAATTAATGTACTTTTATAATATCATGTATTAAATTAATGTAATGAGCAATTTAGATATCTACTATGGACAATTTATACTATGCAATTACTAAAATAACTAACTCCCTTCAAGACCTTTTCCCGTCTTAAACTTTCTATAAGTTTCAATATCTGTTATTGACTTTACTTAAATTTGTGTGAGCAATATGGTAAAAAGTTGCCAAAATAACGTTGCTTTATGATTATGAAATTGGGTTAAAATAAAGGAACAACTTATCTTAAATCTCTCGTTGACGAGTCAAATAGATGTGTTAGCTCGTTTCAACATACATATTATGGAATGATAATAAATTCTATAGGGGGGTTTCTATTTAGAATTGAAAGGGAGTAACAGGTGGTACATATTATTCAACAGGTGCGAAGATATAAGCATCGCGAACAGATGAAAGTATGCATTTGTTAATTGTTTAATCGCCCATGGAAATTATATAACAAGAATTATAAGTTTTATAAAATAAACATATCATTTCTTGGTTTAAGTATTTTAAAATGTAGAGTAAACAATATGTGGATAAATATAATTCAAATATGAGCAAATCGCAATTCAAAACGATCTCTGTTTTTTGTCGAGACGGGTATTGTGTCGTTCTACTTCTGGAAAGCACTTTTATGGATTTTAAATAATAAATATTTCCAGGTGTGTTGGAATTTCTCGAACACTGAATGAAATTTCTATTCATATTTGAGTGGATATTATATTTATAACAAGCCACCTTTTTAGGTTTCTGTACGAAGTACAAAAAAAAACCTTATATAACGGCTCTGTCTGTCTGTCCGTTGACATATTTCAATTCATAAACTACTATAGATAGGAACATGAAATTTGGCTCACAGGTGCATCTTAGCATTTGAGACAACTGTACAATTTTGGAGTTTTCACACTTAATATTTCCTATATGGGCGACTAAAAAAAGTTTTTAGTCACCACAACATGTTATACATCACTTTAAAGGTCTTGAAGTGTAGAAAAAGAATATACAACTATTACGTATTAGAACTTAATCGTACAGAAACCGGTGATTATCGCCTCACGTTCTTACGTGAAGCGCGCCTTACTTGTTTTTAAGTTTAAACCCTTATCAGAATATTGTAAATGCCAAATATTAAAATAAAATGTATGCTATAAGTTTGATCTCCAATAAAATTGAATTATCTCCATTTTTTTCTAAACGAAAGAAATTCTGCAATATGCTCAATATTGTTGCGCATAAATAACTAAAAGCGTTAGCTTAGTTATTTCAGTTTATTATAGGGTTCTATAAATACAAACCGCAATTGTAAGGGCAAGATTGTGTATTGTATTGGCGACCTTTGTAGTTAAAAAGTCCTTAGGAACTAAGGTTTCTATCAAAACAGACGTAGATTCTATTTTTATTCTGGGTGTTCTTATAATATTAAAGCCTTTTTATATTATATAAGCCTTTACAATGAGCAATATCTTTAATGCCCCTGGTAAATAAAGGTCATTTCAAACTCCCTTACTTGATTTATGTTGAAATATTTATTTTATTCTCCTCATTTTGGTCGACCTTTCTTGCTTGCCGTTTTAAATTAAAATAAAAACAGATTAAATTATAAGAACTCATTTTTAACTTATTTTTAAGACTAAGAAATGTAATATCTTACCTGGTCATTATTATTTGCTTCCGAGCTTAATAATGATAACGAATACTTCCTGTTCCTTCCTTAAGTTCTGCGTTTTATTTTTAAATTTGATTGTATCTTAACATAGTACAACTAAAGTATCGTAAAAACGATATTATAATGATTATTCTATATTCTCTTTTTAATTTTATTAACTCCTTAAGGTGACGCTTGCAATATAATCTTGCCGAGGCAATGCGAGACAATCCGAACTCAAGTATGTTCTTGCCTAGCTGATTCTCTACCCCGTTTTGTCATATGAGTGTGAGTAATAAAAAGTTGCTGTTAAGGGTCATTTGAGTACGATAAGGAACGTTGTGAAAAAGGTTCTTCACTCTTACCATCACATTACACAACATTGCATAAGTCAACACAATTGAGCAATTTGTCCTCTTCGCCACTCCAGCACGACATGTTTTATAGTCATTAGGTACTTAATCCTAGTACGATAATTATGTACGCCCAGGCGACGTATTGTTTCTGTAAACCATAGGCTCTGTAGACTTGTTAATTTAAGGGGCCCTTATTATCCACTTAATATTTCATTAAATTAATTTGAGTCTCAGGACTACCTTTCAAGTTTAACAAAAAGTTTATCGCAACTTTCTTCTGCAACTTTTCGTCACCGCAATGACGGAGGGTATACAGATTTCAGCGACTTTATTTTATGTGACCATGGCAATAACCGATATTTAGGAACATGCGTTCCCATGTTTATATGGAAAAGTTTTATTTACAACAGTAATTTTTTTTTTTTATAATGACCGCTAGATAACGGAGGATACCTATGCATAACTGCGTGACTCACGCCGAGCGTGAGTGCACTTCGAGCATTCTTGTGTTTCTGTAAATGTCGAACATGATGACGATGACATTACAGATATATTTTTAAGTTCCGTGGTTTTCTAAAGGTCTTTTATGCAATAAGGTTGCGGTAAGTTAGGAAAGTAAAAAAGGTAGACCGTTTATAGAGTGTCTCGTTATTAGTAAGCTCTCAGCCCTACTAAACTACTTCAGAAAGGGTGGAAAAAACCCTTTTTAGACTATTTCCTTTCCTCCTCAGATATTAACAACTGTATTCCATCTCTTTTTTCGTTCTTTACATTTCTAAACTGAGTTTTTTTTACATAGAGTAAAGAAGAAAAATTTTAAGAACCTTATTTTCCGTCGCTTTTACTCTAGATAAAAGTATAGAATGAAAGTATGAAGCATACTGCCGTTTCACTCACTCTACTTTATTTCACTTTGTTATAAGGTAGTGAATTGAAAGGATAACATGATTATCTTATGTATCCAGAGGGGGGGGGAAAGCATAAAGTCACAGATGAACGACATGTTTACTTATGTCTTCTTATATCTATACTACATACACCCACATATATATATAATATATATATATACATATGTAATCCCTCATCCTTAAAAAACCCTTGGTTCCCAATATTTCCCGTGTATACGTAAGATATGGATGTTTATTTTTTATTTTTTTTTAGGGTTTTGTAGATACTTCTTAAAACCCTTATGCCGAGGGCAGGGCCGTACCGAGGCTGTGGCGAAGGTGGCTCTTGCCAAGGGCGTAGGTTTGAGAAGGGCGCAAAATGGAGAAGAGGGAAAACATGATTTGATTAGTAAGACCGAGGGTGACGTGTCCGTCCGTCCGCCGCTCTTTGGTTCATAAGACCCGAACCGTGTAAGCTAAAGTGATATTTGAAACACCGGTGTCACTTTTTGACCCAACCTCAGGAAAAATATAGAGGAGGCTAACATTTAATATGCGCATGCGTAGAACGCAAAAATGTTCAAACCTCAANTAACCTAGAGAGTTGAAACTTGGCAGAAAAATCAGTCCTCACCTGTAGTGGTGTCGCCCGAAAAATCAACTTTTCTTCCCATCTTGAACCCAGTTTGCTGAATCAGCAAACATTTCAAAAAATCGTAATAAATCGATTATGGTACTGATCGAGTTGAAATTTGGTACGAATGTACTTCATTGTATGAATAATAACCCCACCAAATTTCATTTTGATATTGGCCGCCATTTTGAAGTTATCAAATTTTGAATTTTTAAACTTCGACGGTTAATAATATCGAAAGTATTATTAGATTTTTGACATGTAGCATATCGTTGGAACCGGAAGAAATAAAGGAACAAATATAACAAAACCCGATGAAATTCTATTAATTAGTTTAAAAGTTATATATGAATCAAATTATTTATTAGTGCGATAATTTTGATGACGTCAAAGTTTGTTTACATATTTCAAAATACTGCCAAACTTAAAATAATTAAATAACATAAGTTATTAAAAACAAGTTTTTTTGAAGAATGATAATAAATTAGTTAGTTCAGAATGCTCACCCATCCAAGTACTGACCACGTCTAATGCTGCTTCCTCCTGCTGCGAAGCAGCAGGAGAGGCTACTTTAGTGGCCTCTGAAGTGAGGAAAAGTTCCGAGGTACCCCGTACCCGATTTTTTTAGAATATAAATGAATGACTAAATATGTAACTATTAATACAAAGGGATTTTAAGTCCAATGTATAATGGAAATGAAAGGAATTTTACACTTCTGCTTTTTTAAGGGGAGTAGCACTCTAAAGAATATTCCGTACACTCTCTTTAGATTGTTACTCCCCAGTCGTTATTTTATTAAGGGAGGAGCAATCTGAAGAAGTGCCTATTTGTGTGTCTGATATTTTTTATTTAACAAGCTATAGCTGAATTATGCGTTACTAACCCATTTACTAGTTCTACTGAAACCTCTCTTTACTCAATGAATTACCTTTGTTCTTTGAAAAAATACAAAGATCGTTTTTGTTGAAAATTCTGAAGGCGATCGAACGATCGACGATCGAGATCATGAAGGCCATCGAAACATAAGTTTTGTTTTTTTAATTTAAATCAAATTATAATTATTATTAACTACGAGAAACAGACGGAGAAAAATAGACTCCAGCGCCGGATTTTGAACCACGGGCCTCTATATTTCCAGTATAGCTCTAACCAACTAAGCTACGCAGGAGAATGTTTTTCTCTGACGTTAATGATACCTTGTCCCGAATTTAAGCTTTCAATTTTTCCACAAGTCTAAGAAGTCAACATTAATGACAGAACTATACCGAGAAATAACACTTATAATTTTAACGTACCTAATTAGCATCTGTACTTAGTGCAATCAATTAGAAATTCATATTTTACGATTTTTGGTAGTATTCATACTTCGGAATGATTACATTTTAATTTAAATCAAATTATAATTATTATTAAGTACGGGAAACAGACGTAAATCTATTAAAATATAGCTTTTGCCTTTTGTCATCGCAATATTTTCTCGTTGTATAATAGTACCTGTGCGGTGTAGTAAAATTCAACAAAATAAATAATTTTGCAATTTGCTTAAAAGTCTATTAACGTCCGAAGGCAAAGTGCATAGTTATGCTTACATGGGACATAATATTTAACATTATTCTGATTACGTTTCACATGTTTTTCATCCTCTTTTAATAATTTAGCGAGACTTCCATCACGCTACTTCTTTTATCATTATAATTAATTTTAAACTGGTGAAAAAAAGTCATTTTAATTTTTCAAAAGAAAATATAATTGGCTTACATGCCTGTTTTCGTAAACAATTTTAATAGCCTAGTTTTTTCTCGTGATATGAAGTTGTTGTTACCTATAATTTTAAAGGAAAAAAAGTAGGTATAATGGCAAAAGCTATTGTGAAGAAATATCGTCTTTTATTCGTAAAGTAACAGGAGTTATGGAATATCGATCCTTTAGTTCCTGGTACAATTTTAGACTTTTTCTTCTAACTTAGCACCTTTTTTACTTTCTCGTATAAAGAGATAATATTGTGATAGGGTAAAAATTTGAATTTGAGATTTTGATGGATTTACGATTTTGAGGTCCCCTGAGTCCAAAAAAATATTTTAAAAAATGTCTGTCTACCGTCTGTGCAGACGCGTGAAGCCTAACCTACTGAGCTGATTTTGACGAAATTTGGCACACATGATCAAAACAAATTATACCTTGAGAAAACTCTGAAAAAAACGTGATAAAAAAAAATATTTCTCGATAACGGTTCCGGCGATTTTTATTAAATATTTCTGAAGTATAATCCTTTTAAATACGAATCTTTTGATATAAGCCGTTTTCCCGGGGAAAATTTAGTAACTGAGATAATAGCTTTAAACGCGGACGGAGAGAGATCAAAGTTCGATTCCCCGCCGAAGAGAAGTTATTTTTATGATAGATTACGATAAAATGTTGAATATCAATTAAATGTACATACGTATAGTCAAAACTATTAAATGGAAAACACTGGGCTAATTAATTATGAACTCGTATATATGAAATTTTTTCTGAATTGTCTCGGACCGATTTTTTTTGCATACCAAAAATAATTGATGAGGCTTTTAAAGATATAAGAAATAATAACTTTGCGTGTGTAAATGTAAGCTGCTTATCTAAATGTATTACCTATACATTTCTAATGTTTGCTTACTAAAGATGTAATCAATAATGACAAATTTATTTTCTATTTGTTAAATCTTATTGAAGTTCCCATTATGCAGGTGTGATTAGATGCGTTTAGAGTTGCCATAATTGTGCAAAATTAAAAAAGAAGTTCACCCACTTTCTAACTTCTGACGCATTAAGATGCCTAGTTATGTATGAAAATAGCTGATATAATTATGAATTAATATGAAATAAATATATTCATGTGTTTAACCATCACTAATGACCTATTGAAATAAACAATATATTAAATTAAAGAGGTAAAATAATGAATTTAT
>KZ653800.1:22241-33407 GCA_001010745.2 Gerris buenoi | reverse complement strand
ACATAATACATATATAAGCCAAATACCACGCACCCACTTATCCATGACAGTATCTCCAGAACGGCAAAACCTAGAGAGCTTAAATTTTGCATGGAGTGTATTCTTACCACGTAGGTGCGCTAAGAAATCGTTTTACGATGCACCATCTTGATTCAATATGGTGACAATTTATATGCTGAATGACAATAACTCCAAAAACAATATTAGTTTCCTTTTTATGATAATAAACTATAAACAACTTATGTAAAATGATTTTCATATTATCCATATCATTTAAGATGGTTGATATGATTTAAGTTTGCTCCACATTTCTATTTTGTTATTATGTTTTTTAATAAAAATTAATTCATTTTATAATTTACAGTTTAGGGCGATAGAGGGACAAGGAAGAGAAATCATAAATATTTTCTTCAGAAAGGAAAAATCAAGTGCATGTTGGTGCATCAGGTGAGAACAGATAAAATCATAAAGGCTAGACCGAGAAAGTGTTGACCTAGGACGTAATAGAGGAAATCGCAAGGTAGAAGGTAAGATAGGTTGCTAAGATAGCGGCAAAAGTAGCTTATGTTCCTAGTGTACAAATTATAAAAGGACAAACAAATAGATAACGTATTAAAAGAATATCTGCAAACTTACGAACAGAGTTAACTTCTAAGTCTCAGAACATCAAACGAACCAAAAGCCCAACCACTTTACCACGTCTTTTTAATCTAATTTTACTTTTAGGACTTCATTTTCCAAACGTTGATAGAGGGAACAGGATCAAAGTATAAAGATATAAAAGAGTTGTATAAAGTTTATAATTATAATTATTCATTTCAAGAGGTTGTTAAAATTATGAGAGATAATGCATCATATTTAAACAAGAGTCAGACGTGCGTAGGATCGCCAGGGAATTGGGCGACAGACTGTAATCTACTCACTGCAAACCCTCCCCATGTTCGTATTCTAATGACACTTTTATGCGGGTTAGACGCCACCTCTCCCCGGAAGAAATTTCAGTAGCACATTTACCCTTTATTTTCTCCAACCCTGGCTGTATTTCATACAGCGCCTGTTCACGCTGGACTTCTTGTACGTCTATACTTTTCTATTTAGAACGACATCAGCATACCAACTCATGATTTAGCTTTAGGACCGAAAATAAATCTCGAGGACATCTGTTTCCACAGGGCAAAAAGCTCTCTTGATTAAGACACTATGAGCCATGAATATAGTTATAATTTACCATCCCATCATTAAAGCGAACGTTATTCTTTAGGAATAAAATGCATGGACAACTGGGTCGATTCCCCGGGGGTCAAATGTTTTTTGCTGGTAATATCGGCAAGGTATATTAGATTTTTTTTTTTTTATTTTTTTTCCAAGAAATGTTCATCGCCACACAATAAGCTATAGCACGAATTATTTCCCAATTTTTAAGATCAGCCGTTATATAGTGGTTGGGAGAAGGGGGGCGGGCATTATTTTCACACCAAATAGCAAGGAATTCCCTCCTGGAATTTTAAGAAGATATTAGTATGAATTATTTCAAAATTTTAGGATTAGCCGTTAAACAGTGGCTGGGGGGTCGGCTATATTTTAACTTATTAAACCAATGAAGAATGCAACATATAAAAAAAACAATACTATTCAGCAATTTCATTTGATACACCACATGAAAATTAAATAAAATATATATATTTATATATCAAATTTTTGAAAATTGCGCTTGAGCATATTTAATTTTTGACTTCCATATATGTTTCCTATGGTTAGATAAAAAGGTTGCGCTAGTGTTTTAAATTTCAGCTCTTTAGCTTAAACGGTTCGGGGACTATGAACCAAAGAGCGACTGACAGACGGACACACCAAAATCAGCATAAGGGTGCTGAGAAGTATCTATGAAACCAAAGAAACCACTTATTTATTATTTAAACCTTCACAACATATATGTGAGCGTAGTAAGCATACATACTTTCCCTGAAATCGTTGTCTTGCATCTATTAAACATAATTATTANATAACTGTGTGTGTGTAATAGTGTAGTCTTGAGAAAAAAGAAATTAAATTGTGTTTAGATAAAATCAAAGTAAATCAACAAGGTATAAGATTAGAAGTATTTTAATTACGGAAAATTAACTTTTCTCATTTAACTAAAAGTAAATAGAGAAATAAAAGAGACGTAGGATAAAGAGGGCAAAAAATTATTAAAACATCAATAAAGAGAAGCGAGGTAGAGGGAGCAGAATAATTAAAAACTGTGTTCAAAAATATTAAAAAATAAAATCCGTTAGAGACAAGAAGAATAGATTATCTGGGGAGAGATTTTACAGGACAGGGTTAGAGGGGGGTATTTAGAACGGAAGAACAAATTAATAAAGAAATAAAGAATTCCAGCCTTTCCACCCTTGGTCCACTTCATTAATCAAAGAATTCCCTGCTCCTAAACTGCCTTTTTCTTTATATCAAAAAAATTTCATAAAAAAAAAAAAAAAAAAAAAAAAGAATTTGTAAAAATGAAAGAATCTCTTGTTGAACAGAACTATTTACGTTTAGTATTAATATTAGCATTCAAAAGAAATGGTAAACATGTATATTCTTTTTCCTCTTACTCTATCTCTATTTTTATTATATTCTATCTGATGGTCTCTATATATTTTTAAGCCAAATACAACATCACTCATCCATCCCATGTTATGCATGTTATTGAGCGCATGGGGAAGAAAAAAAAGTGAGAGCTCAGAAGATTGAACCTTATACTGGACCAACAATAAGCTAATTATGACCAATCAAACAAATTTCATGAAAATCAGACTTGTAGTTTTTAAGATATGTTGGGTCGCAAAAATTGCAGACGGACAGACATGTATGGGTCGCAAACAGACAGACTGATAGACTGACAGACAGTTAGGAACCAAAAATGTTCCATGGTGTCTGAAACGGATTGCTGCCTTGAAGACATAAATATTTTTATTCTTCAGAACGATCATATAGCTTCCATTACCTTCAATAAGCTCGGGAGCAATAAGGAGGAAGGGTTTAGGAAAGTTTGTGACTCAGCATATTCTTGCTTAAGGCTCTACCGCCCCTTGAGGTTAGAAAAAACAGTAAAATTAAAAATTTCATTGGATCTAAGCAAGATATAAAAAAATCTAAGTACAGGTTCATTCCCTATTTTAATTCTGCACAATTTGTGCCCTATTTTATTTTCCTACGATAAATAGTACATGCGTCATTTCAATACAACGATAAATCTCTTTGTATTGAAATATTTGTAGTATTTATTGTAGTTGAAAGTTGAAATAGGGATCAAATAGTGCAGAATTAAAATTAGGAATGAAGCCTATACTTAGATTTTTGATATCTTGCTTGGAACCAATAAAATTTTCATTTTAATGACTTTTCTAACCTCTAAGGGCGGTAAAGTCTTAATAAAGCAACGTTAAAGTTTATACCTATCAAATTAAAAAGAACACATTTAAAATTATTTTCTTTTTAGGGTTTCGTTGGTAAAACCAAAACAAAGAAACCCTTATAGTATCGTTCCTGTGTCCGTCTGTCACTCTGTACGGTTCCAATAACTTTTGAACCAAAAGAGATAAAAGCGTGAAACATACCAGTGTATTAAAGATCGTTTTGACGCGCACACAGGAAAAATATAGAGAACTCAAAATAATCAGCTGTTTAAATTCAAAATGGCGGATAATTCACATCGCGAGAAAAAAATATTTTTTTTAAATTTTGAGTGGGGTATCAAATGAAAGGTATTGAAGAGTAGATTACAAAAATATATAACACTTGAGGGAAATATTTCATTTTCCCCGCCATTTTGTCAAAAAATTAATAATCCCCCCCCCCTCCTCCCCTTTACTAATTTTGAAGTGGGGTATCAAATGAAAGGTATTGAAGAGTAGATTACAAAAATATATAACACTTGAGGGTAATATTTCATTTTCCCCGCCATTTTGTCAAAAAATTAATAATCCCCCCCCCCCTCCTCCCCCTTACTAATTTTGAAGTGGGGTATCAAATGAAAGGTATTGAAGAGTAGATTACAAATATATATACCACATAGGGTTAGTGTTTCATTTTCGGCGCCATTTTGTTAAGAAACATCGACATTTTTCATCCCCCCCCCCTCCTCACCCTTACTAATTTTGTTTCACAATACCAACGAGACCCTTTTTACTTGAGAATTCACGCCTTACCAATTTATTTTATCATCGTTCCAATACAAGTGAATCCAGCTAGCAATTTATAAATAAATAATAATAAAAATGAAAGGATAAATATTGAACGGGATGTAAAACTCAAAGTGTTTTAATAACTAGGTGTGCAATGCTTGCAATATTGAGCTGAGCGTGCATTTTAACCATATTTATTTTTTATTTTTTTCAATTTTACCAATAGAATGACTCATAAATGAAAATATGACAAGAGTTAACATAACAACAATAACTGTACTGTTAAAGAGCTTTCTAACGACATACATATTGAAGAGCATACACTATTTTAGCGGGTCGGTTCAGCCGTTCAGGAGAAAACTTTTGTACCCTGTACCCCGTACCCCCTTGAACCAATTTGGACCATTTCAGATATACCTTCATGTGGCTGGTTATTATGATAGTGCTGAATTTTGTGCGGATCGGTTCAGCCGTTCAGGAGAAAATTTTTGTACTCCGTACCCCGTACCCATGTGTACAAATTTGGACCGTTTCAGATTTATACCTTCCTGTGGTTGGTTATTATGACCGTGCTGATTTTGAACGGATCGGTTCAGCCGTTCAGGAGAAAACATTTGTACTCCGTATCCCGTACCCATGTGTACCAATTTGGACCGTTTCATATTTGTACCTTCCTGTGGTTGGTTACTATGACCGTGCTGAATTTTGTGCGGATCGGTTTAGCCGTTAAGGAGAACACTTTTGTACCCTGTACCTCGTACCCCTGTGTACCGATTTGGACCATTTCAGATTTATACCTTCCTGTGGTTGGTCACTATGACCGTGCCGAATTTTGTGTGAATCGGTTCAGCCGTTCAGGAGGAGTATGCATCCGAAAAAATACAAAGTGTAGTATAAGAGCTTCGCTTCGCTCAGCTCAAAAAATGTTTTGTTGAATTTGGCGGAATCACCAGATATTTGTTAACAAATTCGCTCAATATAAAAATGGGGTGTTAGTTAAAGAATTTTTACTTTATATCTCATCCCTTAAATGAGTGAATACACTCACTTATCTTGATCATTATCTAGTTTAGTATATCTAGAATTAATAACTTTATTTCTTATTCAGCAGGACAATAGAATAATAATGCTGATTTTCGATATAATAGGACTCTCCTAGAAGCTTATGGATGTTTCTGTTTTTATTTACTATCCGAATTTGAATAAAACAACCTCAAGAGAATAATAGCGAGGCAGACAAAATAAATAAATAAATGCATCTACCGATGGATAAAACAACAGAGAATTTCATGAGTGGACATCCAAGAGAAAAAGCCATCATTGAAAGATAATGGAATAAACATCTAAACTCAGCAGCATTAAAGCCCAAGATGCAACAAGAACAAGAATGTGTTTAAGAACTAATTAGATATAGAACTATAGTGTACTTCCTTGCTTAGTTAGATTCCCATGCTATTTGTGACCTACGAAACAATTTTATTTTGTAAAGTCAACAATATTATTAATTAATTTTTAATTTAGAACCAATATGCTTGGAATTATAAAAAGCAAAATTTAATTGTAGTAGTCTCACTCGATTAATTTCTGCAGGTAACTCTTTGTTTTCAATATAAGCTATCACCAAATACTATTTCTATTATTCGTTGTATCCTTATCCCGTTTATAAGTATTTTTGCTTTCTTGATCCTTTTTGTCTTTGAGTGCTTATGTTAGCGAATGGTTCGTTGATAATACATACCTCTTCACAGGGAAAGATGATAAGATTTTTGATTTTTGAAGATGATAAAAGTACTTTTAAAATATATTCATGAGACTCGTTGAACTTTCAAAATTGTAGTAGTCTCTAAAGTAAAGTATTATTTTTAATTTGTAAAATAAGAATTTTGAAGTAAAATAATTAAAACTTTTTCGTCTAATGAAACACGTTAATCTATAGGTGCTACTCAAATAACTGGCTGACTTAAGATTTAGACCACACAGGTACATTCATTTTAACTATAAATATGCGTTCATTACTTATAGTTAGTAATGCGTTCATTAGTATAACCAAAGTAAAAAAAAAATGTAATTTCATTAGTAAATAATAAGTGAAGAATAAGTGCGTTAGTGTAGCTGATGTCCACAGAATAATAACATTAATTTATTTTATTATATTTAATAAGGAGATAATTGTGAAATTGACTAGATTGGTCAAAATATTTATTATAAATGATTAAATTGTTTTTTGGGAGACAGCATTTGGTTTACAATAAAGAGGGTGAGACTGGCAATGAAGCATGAAATTTAGTGTGGAGATTTTATAGAAAACAATATTGAGTGTAGGTAGAGAACGTGAGAAGTGTGTAACAGTTGTTAAGAAGCTCGCAGTTCAAAGAGAACAAAGGGTTGCAGGAATTCGAATCGTGAATTGGTCAAGTGTTGGGGTAACAGATATAGCTATACTTGACTTAATTATTACTACAAAGAGAGATGTGGCTTGACCCGTGTCTTGAATAACTCTATCGAACCAACTTCAATCAAATTTAACTCAATAGTATCTGACTATACATTTGTAGGTTTATAGCACTTCTGGTTCATTTAAATTACTTTGATCATACAATAATTATTGGAATTATATCGCTATAATAACTCCTTCAACATTACCTACACCATTCCCTTCTAAAATGAAATTGCTAATGGTAGGTCGAACTATTATTGATTTTAGACGAGTCCAGGTATCAATCAAATTTACTTCGGCGTTTGAAGCGAATAGTTCCTGTCGTAAATTAACCAAAATTTGATGACAATCCTGACTTTGAAACATTTGTAGAAGTAGTAGTAAGTTCTAGTACTAGTACTAGACGGGCAGTACTAACAACCAGTTCGACCCAGCCATTAGGTCTTATTGATGATGCCGTTATTGAGATTTCCAGCGACACATGACACATGACACCACTGTACAGTACAATACCTATGTACCACCGAAGCGAGTAAGTTATGATCATTAGTGCAACATGTATATCTGCGGACAGATGTGGGTGCAGACGCGGCAAGAGTCTAAAGCCACCCTGTGCTCTCATTGGCTCCCCCCCCCCAAACTTAACCTTGTTTTTTTTGTTATGTTCGTTGTAGAAGTGAGTGTCACAAGTTTATCCTAAGACGACATCATAATGGAATAATGATATTGTTATGCACTAATAAATGCATTGTGCAACATGCGTAGAGAAAATTTTACTACTAAGATATGTAAGGATACGTACTTGTATTGTTTTCACCCAAATATTTTCGAGATTTNAATAAAATAATGAAAGAATATAGTAAATCAGCAAATGGATTGTTCTACTCTAGTCTAAGGTAGTAATCTCATTCTACAACATTTCTATACCCTTTTTTCAAAGCTATATATTTAAGAAAAAAAGGGATAAGAGTTATTTTGTTCTTGCAGTAAGGCTAAGTATGCCGTGTGTATCTGGAGCTGGAAGGTCCTGGATTCGTCCTACTAAGTTTGGCCCCTCTCCATAATCAATATAGCAGAAGGATTCTTTCTTCATTATCTCCAAGGAGTTATCTGCTCTAACACATTGTCTTCTATAGCACCTCAAAGCACTAAGTCTTTCTTATACCCCAAGATTTCAGAAGGTCCTGCAAAGTCCCATCTGATCCTATTCTTGAGGCTACTTCTTCTCGTAATATATTAGAAGGATTTCACTTCTTATGTGTATTAAAGGTCTTAAAATGTATTAGGTCGGGTTTCTTATGTATATTGAATGAAGGCCTACGTTTCTTAAAAAAAGAATAGACGAAGGAGTTTCATGAAGAGATTGCTTATAAAAAGGAACATCGTTCTTTTAGTAATGGTAGGAAGAAAAGGATATTTCTCTTTGAAATAGTTCCATTTATGAGGTATCTCTTCAATTTGCGATGAATTATAGCACTAATAAATTAAGCATCGTTCTACGCGTAATAGGTATAATAATTTAAACACATCATAAATTAATTGAAAACTATAGTTTTGAGTCCAAAGGATTCCTTTCCAAACATGAGAGCAGGATTAGAAATAGCAGCACTAGAAATGCTATACTCGCAGCACAGTTTAAATCATGCGGGACTAGGTATACCCACGGATATTAGACTAGACTAATAGTCTAGTCTAATATCCGTGAGTATACCTAAGTAAAGTCCTTCGGACACATTCCACGCATTGATGCTCCTATTTCTTGCAGCAGGATAAGGCAACAGTCTCAGGACAGTGATCTGGGAAAACGAAAAGTGGCTAAAGATGATACCAGTCTAGAGCATAGGCGTGGCAATCCTCAATTGTTGATATATTTGAAGGAAAGTAAGGATTTCGTCACCTTAAAATTAAAGTAGAAAATCTCACCATCTACATAAGCATTTATTATAAAGGAGTTTTGTATTATTAAGTACAGAATAATAAATACGAATAGTCTCTTTACTGATTAGTTCATTGTCATACAATGCTCAGGTAAAATAAATAGGTAATCGAATCGGTAGTAGGTAATTAGTACAGATAGATAATCTGGGCAAAGAAGTAAACGATTAAAAAAGGCATTTTAAGTCTAACTTGCAAAATACACGCTAAAAGAGTTTTTAATGTTATTGATTTGTAATTTTTACAAATGAGAAAGCTAATAAATATCTTAAAAGTTACATACCATATTTAAATATATTATTTTTCTATTTTTAGATAATCAAGAAAAAATAAACGTAGGTTGTTGCACAAACAAGTGGTCTCATTAAAAGAGAGTTCAGTTACCATCATTAAAAATATTAAATAATATATATATATATATTATATATATATATATAGGCGTGGAAGCAGCATTGGGGCTCTCCTGCTGCTTCGCAGGAGGCCGCTTTAGTGGCCTCCGAAGTGAGGAAAAGTTCCGAGGTACAGTGTACCCAATTATTTCTATTATAATTCTCTATTTGCTGATTACTTTTCTCATTTTCTTCAAATGTGTGCCATACATCATTGTCACTTCTTATAAAGCTATTTTTAAGCAATTTAATTTACAAATAGTTTTTAATAATTATTATTTTCTCGAGAGAAAAAGAGTCTGATTAGAGTTAAAAACAAATATTACTTTTTTACTTTCTCTTCTACGCAGTATATGCAGAGAAAATTATTGCTATGGGGGCAGAATTCGATTCCAATTTGAGATTTGCAATGGGGTGAATTGTCCAATAAAATTGTTATTAAAAATTCTTTGTTATCAGTCATCTATCTGTACCTGATTACTACACTGTGGTGGAAATTATTTTCACATGCTTTTTTTAATGAACTTTCACCTACAACCATACCTACTTTCATGGCTATTAGCAATCACCGGTTAATTTTCGTCTGTAGTCTGTACAGTGAACTGTACAGATAAAGTAGCCTTAACTACTGGGCCAATTTCGATTAAATTTATCAAACATGTTCAGAAAAAATATCCTCCAAGGCAATTTGCTTTTCCTAGGCCGACCTTTTTACTGTACGAAAAATTAAACATATGCTAAAGACTTAATTTATTTATAGTATTATTTCTGACGGGAGTAGTATATTTGAAGATATAAAGATTACAGCTACTTCTTTCAAACAATTTTTAAAACTAGTAACAAATACAACTGGATTGATTCAAGCTCTTTTGAAGGAACAACATGAAATTCAAAGAACGAATAAAGAATAAAATAACATTTCTGAGAAAAAATAAATGAATTTGCATAAAAACAAACAAACATTACAATATGAAATTGCCCCAAAGTAATTTTATCCAATTCTCTTGAATCAAATATAGTTGGTTTTTTTTTCCATTTTCAAGTGAGAAATGTTTTCCATAGATATAAGTCTTGAACAACTTAGGTTATTTGTGTCTTCTTAATGAAAAAAAAAAAAANATATATATATATATACATATTTTATAGTAACCTAAAATTATAATTTTAAAAATATCCTAGTTTCTTACAAAACACAAATTTCTAACGAAATTCGTAAAGACTAAGAATCTGGTTAAAAGAATAATTATTTTAAAACCTTTGTAATAAAAGCAAAGAGGTTTAAAAAGATTTAATAAGGAGTTTTTTTACAACTAAATTAATTTTAATTTAATTAAACGGGCAGAAAACACCTTAATGTTTTTTTACCTACTTAACCAAGTTAAAAAAAGTTTTATTCTCCTTCAAATTATAACGGAGAAAAAAAGATAAAAATCTTTGCCGCCACTTCTAAAGTTAAACCATATCTAGGGTTTACAGGGAGTGAGGAGAAGAAACATTTCACCTCGACAAACTTTTTTGCGGTGAAAATATGGTAAAGGTGGCGCTACTTGGTGGCTGCAAGCTCAACTAACACTTTTGCTTTTTTTCTTCCAACATCCAATTATAAAGTATGAAATGCCTCGTTATAAAACATAGAACTTACTGACAAAGTCTGAACTCCCAACTTTTTCCTTCCAAAAACCCAGGTAAGACTACAATAGTAAACCAAAAATATTATTTATTTGTTTTATCATTTTGGAAATGTTTCCAAGCATAAACCATAAAAAAACAAGGTATAAGATTCAAATTCTTCAAAAAGTTTGTTTTCACTTTCAATATTAATGTAAATTTTACTTTAAAACAAAAAACAGTAAAAAATTATTTTTTTTATTATAAAATTATAGATTCATAAATGCAGGCATGTTTAGAAAGAAAAGTAATTTTCAAAGAATATTATTATTTCATATCGGATAACCCGTTGTGGTATTTGCGGGAGCAACGTTATTTAAAAGTTTCATTTCATCATCACAACAGTACATTTTAATTCTGTTAAGGAAAAATTTATTTTTCTCGTTTCGGGTTTGTATTATTATATGCTGAAGTTTTTGGCGCTTGATTTTGATTTGTAATCTTGTATAAAGTTACATATTTTCTACGTTTTTCGTTGTTAGTTATTTTCAAAATTTTGTTTTATTTTAATTTGACTTATCAATCCATAAAATAATACAATTGTAAAGCAAATATATATATATTATATATA
>KZ653799.1:0-12146 GCA_001010745.2 Gerris buenoi | reverse complement strand
GGAAGTTATTTACTTTGTTTATCATTATTTACCTTTTTTCCACTGTTTTAATTTTTTAATTTTATATTTATTTATTTATTTATAATGTACATTAAATTTTGGTACATTTACAATACTTCTTATTGTCCTGTGTTCAAAATGACAAAAGTTGAGCGAAAACTGTGAAAACCCAAAAGTCTATCATGCCATAGTTGAAAACAAGAAACTTTCTACGTGGTGCAGAGTTTTCCCTAAGTTCAAAATCCATTAGCTAGATGAGAATAATCTGAGTAATACACTTCAACACTCAACTACTTGAAGACGAAAGATGAAATTCTATAGACGGTTTTAAAGGAACCCTAAAAATTATATTCTACCTTTTGAATCCAAACTTATTTGAAGTTATATAATCCAATTAATATATGAATAGCTAAATAAATATTTAAATTTAAAAATAAACCATCGTTCACTTCACGGTAAATAAATAGAGAAAAGTAGTAATGCCAGTTCTATAAAATAAAATCGAATAAAGGGCGGTATAAGTTTTTAAAGAACAGCTGTTGTGGGATTATATTTAAATAAAACTAGTGTGAACTTATCAGGTAGAGTCATCTCTAGTGAATAATAAAGAATTTCAACTAGTTTTTTATCATTTTGATTTATTCTTTTTACTAAAATATAAATGAAAATCACTCTCTTTAATCTAGAAGGATATACATTGTCTATTGTAATTAGTTCTTTATTACACGCTTTAAATTATATTGCTTTTTTTACTTCCAAATCTTGTAACCTAAATTTGACCCACTTGCCGACTACCAAGAAAGCTGAAACTCAAGTAGATAATGTATTTCTAATGACAATACAATAATAATTTATTAGTTTTACTAAATATGTATATATAAGCGTGTCATCATAAATATTTGATGACCCAAACGTCCGATTTTAGTGAAATATGGATGATTGATTACGATTAGCTCATTGTTGGTCCCATATAAGTTTCAACTTCTTACGCTTATTTATTTTATTTTTTTTTTCTTTGGGTTTTAGTCCCGTTCGACTGCTCATTGGGTCATTACAGGACGGGGGGTTATCCGACCACTTTACTCATCTACTCGATGAGATCATCAGTGTGAAACATGTCTGACCCCTCCGGGATTCGAACTCACGTCGGGTTTCAGACCTTGGTTTCAGAGCCGAGGATGGTAACCACTCGGCCACGCCGGCCCCCTTCTTACGCTTATTGGTTTCTCTTCTAAAGTACTTGTATGAAACTTTTAATAGTTTATCGAAAGCTAGTGCTGATTGTCCCAGATTAATTTGAACTGTTTGCGCTCTTTAACTTTTGCGAAATTGATCCTTTAATTAATTTAAAAAAAAAATTAAATAAATTTTGACTGATAAAAAATACTTCCCCTAATTAAACAAATGAAACAATAATAGCTTGTGAAAGCATAAAATCAATAAAGTATCTACGCGATAGGATGCGAGGAAGCTATGTGCCATGTGCCACACCAATTGGCAGTCTATTTTAATAATATATCCAGACTAGTTTTATGTATGCGAAATAAATAAGACATATTTGAATTGAAATTATCTTAATTTACAAATTATTGGTTGTTTTGACTGATATTTTGTAGTACCACTTATAATTATGACTAGAGAGGTTATTGAAAAGTAGCACAACAATGTTTCACCACAATTTTATATTAATTATGACCATATGCTTAAAATGAATATAACATTTTGGTGACTTTTTATTAACCTCTCTAGTCATAATTATTTTACAAAGTCAGCTGTTGACCACAAATTAAATCTTAATTATTAATTCCTTTGAGGTAAATAAAAACCTTCTCTTACCTCCTGCACAGTCTTGTTATCTTATTTTTGTATTATGATGGCGGAAGTATTCGTTTGTTATGTTTTGGTTTAAAAACTCAATAGTTGGTCTGTTGTGTATCAGTTTTCATATTATATACACTACTTGTATAGGCGTGAAGCCTAAACTTAAATTTTTAGGGGAGAGAGAAGGTAGGATTCAAAGTAAAGGGTAGAAGTCAAAACCCGGGTTATTTATACAGGCCGCGAGATATTACGGACGGTTTAATAAGGCCCTCCTTATTGGTATAGCGTAGCAAATATTCTAGGAGGAACTGGGGCATATTTTAGGGTCCTAGTTCCTTATCCTACTGCTCTACCTGACTGCTGCAACAAGCTTTCTATAATTTTTACTAAGGGGGCTTTTTTTCTATGGATTTAAGCTCACCTTGGTCTCAGGACTATATACACACTATTCATTCCTTTACGAATAAAATACTCTCCAAATCGTTGTTTGGAGTTTTTTTTAATATAAATTACAAGTATATCAAGTATACGTCCTATTGCATCATTATTTATTAAGGAAGAAGTAATTTTTTATTCATTATTCGATTTTATGTTTGTTGTTGACAAGAGGGTGGGTTCGGTTGGTTTCTTAATTCCGTCGTTGCGGAGTCTCTATCTTGCCATAATATTTTGACATCCTTCATACATATTTGTATTCCACTCGAGTCGACCTCCTTCGTCAAACAAATATTCAAGACCCCGTGCAACCTCGCCCTAAAAATAAATTTACGATTTATATAAAACCAAAGTTTCAAACGCTTGTTATCTATAAGATAAGCCGAATCTTCTTTTTAAAATATACCGGAGTTTTCTTCGGCAATACATTTGCAGAATACTTTGTTATAATCTAACCTACTTATTGCTGGATTTGTTGAAAATATTTTTTTACCATGGTTTAAATATGATAAAACACAATATGATAAAGGTTTTATACAACATTGTTTTCTATACTATTATTCTACTTTGTTTTTTTTTTGTTTGTTTTTTTTTTTGTTTTTTTATAATATCTCTTTCGTTTTTAAACAAAAATGCAAAAAATAACATAAACTGGTGGTGCAGCAAGCAAGAGGTCCCTGAAGAATAAACCTCTCTTTCTTGGCGCCCAATGTCTAGTTATATTATAGGCGGAATTCCCATGCAAACTATCTTGTTGTGTAAGATTGCATTTAACCTTTTTTAAATAATAACTATAATAATTTTAATCCACATAGTAAGCTTAATTTTTATTTGAAGTTAGTAAACTTATTATCTGTTACAGATAATTTTCAAAACATTTTGAAACTAACAACTAAAGTCTGCATTCAGAGGGAGAAGATGTTTTGTAAACTAAGAATTATTACGTAATTAACACAGGCAGTAGATCTAAGAAACGGCGAGGTATTCGATAATAAGTCGAGCGGGATAATGTTTGGCCTGCATAACCCCTTGCGTCTAAAGAAGGTTGAAATAGCCAAGAGCCGGGAGGCTTGTCTGAAACTCAATATTTCAGGCCCAACTCTCCTTTAACTGTAGAAGGGAGCTAAGTATCGCTATCAGGGATTATATTGGTTTGCGAGTGATACACGGCCCTCCTTGCTCCACTCTTATCCCACAGACCCCCTCCACTCCTTTCTCTTGTCTGCTAATTCTCATTAAACGCCGAGTTCTCCGGAGCTACAAGCTGGTTGGAAGAGCTTGCTATCCCCCCGAATTTAAGTTCAGTTAGTAGTTTTAATGAAAACGTTCATCGATTTCAAAAGTTGATACGGCGTAACCTCCCCCAGGGGAAGACGGAATCGGCTTATATACGGAGGAACAAGTTATAACTTACGTTATTGTTTTCTAACCCTCCGAAAATATACTTAGCCGATTTTCACCGAAAATTCTCAAATAAGCAAAAAACTAAGTAATCCAGTGTTAAAAGTTTATAATGGTTTAGTGCAGTAATCTATTTCAAGAGAGTTCGAAGCGTATTAGAAAGTAATTGAATCGAGGCGCTGCTCCAGACGCCTTGCAGCTTCTTACACTCTTTATACCATTTAACAATTATTGGCCTCGCTTCGATCAGCTGTTTAGGGGTAATAGCCATGTCTGCGGGAGACGGAACGGAAAAGGCTTGATTATGCGTGTAATTTAACTAACGTGCGATAGCGGGAAAGCTTTCACCGGCACATTTATCTCGTCCATAGAAATTCTGTTAAGCTAAAGCGGAATGCGTGTCACAAGCATCGATCTGATGCATGCAGAAAGGAAATGTTGTACGTGCATGTGTGCAGGGGATTTTCTGTTTAACTGGTAACATCCGTTATAGCGATAAAGTCACGCACTTTCTTCCCGTCTCTCACATCCTCTTAGCCTTTGTAGAAAGCCGAGTGAAAACATTTGTACTTTTTCTCCCTCAAAAGAGGAGGCCGAGTTATATTTGTTGTTTATTGTGTGTTTTAACGTGTTTTTGTGAATTGCGAGATAATGGTTGGTGTGAGGCCCTGTTATAAACACGATATCTGGAGAAGCCCACTCGACTCTCTATCGGGCTCAGGAAATCCGACTCGATTCTATCAAGTACAAGGCAGAACCCGGGGGCCCTCTTGACCTGATTAGATTTTTAGGGGCGGTTTCACTACCCCTACCCCACCCCTAACCTACCCTTGCGGTGGAAGAAAAAGCACCAGATGCCAACACCAGAAGGGCGTCCACATTTCAGAGAGGGTCCAAAAACCTTCGATTCACAAAGGATAACTTTTCTCCGCCAATCCTCTGATAATCGCAGAAAAATTACTACATTTAAACGTCAGTTTCATTCCCTGGATTCTTTAGATATATCAAGTTAATAATAATCGGAATAAAAGTAATTATTTTAAATTCACTTACCGCTGTATTAGCTCTTACTAAACCCTGTTTTTAGAAGTTTAGTTTTCATTTTCGTTTTACAATTACTGAAGGCATTTAACTTTAGTAATTAGAAGCACTAATGGGTCGTATAAAAAGGAAAATCCTCAGTACGGTTGCACATTAAGAGATTTATGACTGTGAGGTAAGAATAAAATGCGTTACATTAAGAAAATACGCGTTTACAACTTAAATTATGTGCTCACTTATTTATCTGTCTTAATTTATTTATTATTTTCGAAACTGCAAACAGTAAAATACCAAAGAATTAAATTGGGTCGGTCTCTCCTTGCTCCCCTTTAAATTTCCTCCCTCCAGCATTCTTAATAGTTCATTCCATGAGGTAGATTTAAATAGTAGATTAAAGTTGCATAGAATAACCTGATGTCTGATGAAACTGCATCTTGCGCAACAGGACAATACTATCCCTCAATATGATATACCTAAATGAAGTTAATATAATTTAATTGGCTCAATTAAGCCAAACCTTTTTTAATTGTAGACCACAAAATACTGTCCATCACTCAATCTTTTCCACTATTAAGAACGTATAAGCGTTTTATTGATTGTAATCTATAAGAATTCCAATTTTGAATTTGTCCGAGTTCTTATAATATTTCCTTTTTTATATAAATCAAACCTAATCTATCTTTTATGTATATAAAATGTATATTTATTATGTGTTATTATGTAGTTATTTATTATTATTATATAACATTGCGAAGTTAAGTTATCTCTGTCTAAACAATAATGTTAACTATAATTTTTATCAAAAAGTTAATAATATTTGCACTATTGATATTAATTTTGATGTTATTATTTTGTTAGTTACTTGAGACGAGTGTATTGGGCACTTGCGGAACGAATTGTATTGTGATGGGGTCTCAAGTGCCGCCCCCCTCTTACCACTAAAGGACTTCTACAGATTCTTTATGTTCCCCTTTCTCTTTCAAGGCCGTCTGGTCCTTTCTAAGGAACACACTAGTAGGTACTTCTTTTGGATCTGATATGCCCTTATAAATGGTACTTCTTGATATTAGCTTCCGGCTTTGTTCTATTTACATACTTGGCCTTATTTATTATTGCTTTATGATATTGATTAGGGAATCAGTTATTTGACTAACTAATTTTTTAGTTTGTTTAGTTGAGAGACTCCTTTTTATAGCATTTACTGCCTATGGCAAATATAATTTATTCTTCACGTTCTATTTCTACGTTAATGTTATTTATTATATAAGCGGGCAATTTACAACATGACGGCTATGAAAAACTAATACATTTCAGATATACTAAACATTTAATTGGTTATGATGTTGACAGAAACGAATTTGAACTAGAGAACAGACGTTTAAGTAGAATCTTTCTACATTATTAAAGGTGGATTCACACCTACGGTCACGGATAGGGCTGATCACGGACAGGGCACGGCACGGTCTCGGTTCAACCCATTATCACTGTCCGGGCAGGCAACAGTCGGTCAAAGGCAGAATCTCCTTCTCTACGTACCACCATAATTTATCTCAGTAATTTAACCCTGTGTAAACTTTTTGAATTTTTTACTATTATTGCTGTAAAAAGGGGCAGAAAAATCATACAGAACCTTTTGTTCTCGAACACAATGAATCAATTTCTCGTCATTCATCCAGAAATAAACAATGCAAAACAATAAACAAAATAAGAAACAATATAAGACACAATGTAAATAAAGGTTCTACAATAAATAAATAAATTTTGTAAAAACTATGGCAATGGCAATAAAAATCAGTAGATTGGATGCGAACCGAGGGTTGACTGTTTGTAGGTCACACTGTCGGTCTGATCACGGTACGCACAGGGCGAGCTCCGGTCTAGATCGCTCGGGAAGCAACCCTGATTGGACCGTGCCCTGTGCGTGACCGGACCGTGCCGAACGTGGGAATGCTTCTATATAAAAACATAGAGAGGGATCTTGATCTGACCTGAACCGACCGCGATCAGCCCTGTCCGTGACCGTAGGTGTGAATCCACCTTTTACTTCCCTATCTCCTTATGAAAAAGTGGCTAGATGGAGATGGAACTGGGTCGGGCCGTGCAACGCTTTGTTTAGTGGTACCGGAGATAGAGAAACTCAGAACGGGACGAAGTACAGACGGCAGGGAACCGGTCGTCTAATCGCCCTTTAAAAATGTTTTGTAAACAAACAATTCAAGTGAGAAAGATAAGTGTGTATTAAACTGTAAGTTAAACAAGGTTAGGATTATCTCGAGACCTCCTCGAGAAAATGGGGGAGCGACTGCATAGACGTGCATTGTGCATGCGTAAAGCTGGATTCACTTACAGCCAGCGGATCTCAGCGCTATAGATAACAATATATTCATGAAGCCGTGGAGAGGATTCGCTGGTTTCCCCCATGCCATTCAGTCAGGTTATAAACAAAACAAAGCCGACTCGTTTGCTTATCTACTGCTCTGAAGGAATAATTTCAGGTGTTGAACGTTTCCTTGTTATTTTACATTACATTTTTTTAAACAGTTCTATTTATGCTGTAGTTCATAATTATTCCTTTACTAAATTCTATGCCTAAACATTATTTCAATGCAATATTATTCAATATTAGTTTAAGTTATGATCTTTTACTGATTTCTTTGATTCTGTTAATTGATATTCGTTTGACATCTTTAAAGAACTTACGTTTTTCTTTTAATACGAGGGGTAGATTAATAAACCAAGTTCGAAAAAATCCTAGAATAAACAAATAATTTTGCTTAAAAATGCCGCATCGATTATCTCCCTTGGAGTAAAGTAAAAAATAAAATGATGATTAGAAATTAACTAAACAGTTATCATAGTAGTAGAAGTATATATTAAAAAAAGAATATTCAATATTATATAATGTATTAATAAAATACAATAATTACTTATTAAATTAAAATAATAGGTTTACAACAAAAAACAAAATTTAAAAAGGACTTGAAGGTTGCATGCAGGTTTTGAAGCGTTACAGCAAAATGGTTACAGGAGATTGGTTTGGAACCAACTTATTGCGTATCCGCTGTCCTTACGCTCCGAGATCCGCTAGCTGTGAACCCACCTTGACTTCGCTGTTTAGTTGCACGTTATTATAAATGCTTGAATTTCTATTAATTTTATTCATACTACTTTTATCAATTACGTGAAGGTCATGTTATATAACATATACGCCATAAGTATTTTAAATGCCATGCATTTTTTATCACTAAATTAAATATTAATTAACGATTGTTAGATGGTACACGAAGGTCTATTATTAAGCTCTATTAAATTCTCTACACCTTGACCTTCACATAGGGCTGCCCCTCGACACTGATGGTGAGGGGCGCATAGCCTCCCTTGTAGTGAATTCGCCAAGAGCGGCTGTATAACGGCCTCTATCTGGGGGTGGGCGAGCAAAGCGAGTAGTGAGTAGAACACCCTTGTGTTTTAGAAGAAACAGAATCTGTTATGCTCTAATTTCTGAAAGTTATAGTTGGTTCGCCCGAAGCTAAATACTATGAAATCACTGAGACTTAGAGAAACACAATATTTTAAATTCTTGACGTACCAATAGGTAACAACCTAGTTGTACCTAAACGTCTATTATCAAATCAAACTAATGTAATTAAAAAAAAGATGTAATTAACACTTTTACTAATATAAACTAAATTCGATTTGGTTTTTAGAATACCCTTGACGTCTATATATTATGGTATATCTAATAAATTTCTCTCTATTATGTAAATACTAACTCGATCATTTATCTAATCCTCATAGTTATCAACTCGCATCCTCTACCAGTTTGACAAATGAGAAACATAGATCAACCTTAACGAGCATAGCGTGCTTTATGTTCATCTTGCTATTATTCCAATGATAGCTATTAATAGAAAATGAATTTAGAATTGATTTTTGTATTACAATGCTTACTCATCCTAATGAATATAATTACAAACGCAAAAAAGTGTCGCCCTGGAAAAATACCTACGTATAAAGAAATATTATTTTGATGGAGACATTTTAAAGGTCCCTTTAACCACGTGTTTTGACATTTTTATGTCTTTGCTATGGCACATAAATCGAAAAGCGTTTCTAAAAATCGACACCAAAAAGCGTTACACGTATAACAGGGAATTAGGAGGATATAGGAGGTGTCCAATCAAATGTGCCCTTAATCCAAGGGAATTTAAAATCCAAATACTTATACTCAGAAGTAATAGTTCAACCGATATTACATGAAATTCAAATTTAATTAATTAAGGACTTACAAAAATATACTACTACACATATTGTAGTTTATTTTAATTTTTTTTTTCTAAAATAGGAGAAAATTCAAAGTGGTTACTTAAGTAAAGCATAATAGTTTAACTAATTATTATATTTATGAACTCTCAAGGACCCCTTAAACGAATATTTATAATGCAAATGGTGTAAAATCATTTAAAAAAATTACCTTATGTAAAATTATTATGTAAAATCATTTAACGACAGGAAAAAATTGAATATTACCTCCTTCAAAAATTAATTATTTAAAAAAATATTTTATGCCTGTTTAATTTTTATAATACCCCTTTTAACCAAAAAGGAATCAAATATATTGATATTAACATCTAACGATTTGTACTTACCTATTATTAATTTGTTTTATTAAATAAGAGAGAAAACCCCTAATGAATTTATGCTTGATCGAGAGTTTATTCCAAAATGTTCGTGTAAACTATGTACAACAATAGTGTTCATGGTTTTTAATTCACGTAGCGTGATAAAAAGTATAATAATAAATAAAATAAAATAGAAAATAGAGCAATAGTTGTTTATAGGATATTTACTACTTTATATAGTCGTAGTTTTCGTGTTAACTTTACACCTTAATAAATTATGGGAAGTTCGGCTATGATGACAATTTGAAGAAATGCCGACTTCCATACAGAATACCATAAAAGAAAGTATTGATTAACGCATTAATTTATTAATAACTAGCCTTCATCCTGCGCTCTTACACTTGTTGCTATATCTGTATAACTATAGCGGGATTTTTTGTTAGTGTCATGTCACGGATACAATTTTTTTTATAGTGTTAGTTATAGTATTGCAAATATTTTGAAATGCTTTAATTTGTACTTTAGGACTATGTCTGATAATATTTTAAAACTTTGTAGGTACATGTACTTTTATACCGATTTGAATCTTAATGATAATATCTCATGTAATACTCTAAACCGGTGTTTTTCTTAGTTGACTTGAGGTATATAAGAAAAAAATATAGTTTTCTTGCTCTCTCCAGTGCCTCGCAAAAGAACAAGAAGACGCCCGCGATGTTGGACCCAGCAAAAAAGATTGATAACCCTAACATAAACCTAACCTTAGAAAAAGGACCAAGTTCTAAGACCCTCTCTAAAAAAAAAAAAAAAAATCTACATTGCGGCCAAGTCTGCTCTATCTTTAGTCCATAACCTTCCTTTATATAATGTGTACTCACATAGGAGTCTAGGAGTTACGTTGAAAACAGCAGTGTTGCTCATGAAAGTAGGAGAGAAGGGAGGTTATGAACCAAAAAAAGAGCAAACTTACTGTAGATATCACAACTTTAGTAGGCTGACTTTTTTTGGGTAGGGATTGAGGGGGACTTGGCCTTTTTTTCGCAGTTTGGTTTTTTGTTGGGGTACAAGTTTTAATACAAGGACTTTAAGCATTTAAAGACTATAATACTATTAGCTCATAAAAATATAGTTTTTATCATAAATCCTTCATATAAATGCATCATGATCGTGAGAGCTATCGCCAAGCTGTTTGTTCATAAAAACATATTTTGATGAAAATTTTCAAAACAATCACGGTTATTGTTTTTGCTAGAAATGTACTCGTAGTTAATCAGCGAATGCATTGGTGTGGGCCTAAAATTTGATAGAATGTTTTTGTTCAGTCTTGCCAAGCTTTAGTTCGATTGGATGACTAGAAGATGGTTAATTAGCCCTCCTAAACTTTGACGACAGCCAGCCGGAAAAACACAAAAGTGATATTTAAAAAATTATGATGTTGTTTACACTTAACATCCAGACTATTGACAGACAATGATTGTATTTGATGAATACATACTAAAGAAGCGAAGATTACATCGCCCTCAATCAAGTAAAACAAACATAATAAGTTGATACCGAAACCCTTTAAAAATTGTAATGCGTGTTTAGTATTCGATCTAATAAAACTTCATACATCTACTTTCACTTGTTGCATTATATTGTGTTTATTTAACAAACATCAGATTATATTGGTTTGACATATTTTTCTTTCAACATTCTTTATTTTTTACTACGTTTTTATTAACTTGGTTTCTTGTTTGTTTGTTCGTTTCTTTGTCCGGTAAAAATCTTGCAATCGAATTTTAACTAAAATCCCGAGTAGCTAGACATTTGAAACTTTCAGAACAGCTCAGAACACGATTACAATGCATTATTTTAATACTTTTAGTCATTTTTCAGCAGAATTTAATTCGTTTTCAGCAAATTTGCTGAATGAAAAGTTAGTTCGGAAAAAATCCGCAAGTTATTTTATTTGTTTTGTCATATCTCATAATATTTACAATCCTGTCAAAATGAATGACAGGATTCAAATTTATGATTTTTATAATAAGAGATAAACATTAAATGACAGCAAAACAGGAAATATATCTATTATATTATTTCAAATATATCGATGGCACGGTTTAAGAAAATTTAAAAACGTAGTATATAAAAAGTTCTTTTTAACTTGCAATTATTGTCCTTGATTTACAGTAGATACTAAAATAGTTGTAAATTTATTTATACTTCTTTGTTATATTTAGTATAATTATTTTTTTAAGATGATGTTTTCTTGCTTAAAATTGACGTTATACTATTAAAACTAGAAATGCTATAAAATTGTGACATAAAAATTTTACACTATTATAAAACTTTATTTTTATTACTTAAATTTACTTCTACTTCCAACCTAATTTTTATCCTAAGCTTTACAACATTTGGTTTCTTTACACATGCTTTAAGTGCATAATTATTCTTGCTACAGTGATAAACTTCCAAATACTTCGGCTCATTTTAGCTTACGAAGATACTTTATTTATATTTTTGTGACAAAAAAGGATAATAAAAAAAATTATTGACAGCATTAGTTTTTTAGTTTTAAGATATCAATTACTGTTTGTATAGATTTATTGCTATTATTTACAATAGCAATTAATTAATAACATTTATTGCAAATAAATTTATAATATTGTAAATATATTTATTGCTATTACAATGTACAAAGCCAGACAATTAAATGAATTAGTAATGTGTTGTAAAAGCATAATATCAATAAAGTACGTATTAGAATGCGAGAATACTATATACCTACCACACAAATTGGTCTATTTTTATACATATTTATAACAAAAGAAAATGATACAAATT
>KZ653797.1:43404-56386 GCA_001010745.2 Gerris buenoi | reverse complement strand
AAAAATTAAATTTTTTGTCATTTACACGTATAGGCAACTCGAACTGGGGACATACTGTATAATCTGTCGAAATGGTTTCGATTTTTTTACAAGAATTAAAGTGTCAATTTAGCAAAATTCAAAACCACAAACGATTGAAATTAATAAGGGAAAATCAGCGGGCTACTTTTAACATCTAAATTTCATGTAAATCAGACAAGTACTTAGATATGGGTGTAAATAAATGAATGTTTGTGAGCACGTGGAAGACAAAAAATGGGTGCAGAAGGTTGAAACTTATACAGGACTGAGAATGGGTTGATTATGGCCTACCATTTCAATGTCATTAAACTAAAACTTCTGCGTTATCTTCTTCACACTGGCTACAGAATAATACACAGGAATGGTTTGTAGTAGTGGAACTCTGGAAAGCTTCAGAGATGCAGGTCTCGAACGAGATCATACACAAGATCTACACTTAGTGTGTCTTTATATGCTCGAGGTGTAATCTCTCGGCAAAGTCAGAGACAGCAAAGAGTCTCAATCTCAACTACTGAGGCAGAAGCAGTTGCTGCTAACCAAGCACCTAAACAAGTTATCTGGTTGAAAAGACTACCTTCAGAATTCTCAACTTGAGCTAGTATCCCGAATGCTTACCGTTGGCAATGAAGCAGCTGCCAAGTTATCTCAGATCCTCGACTACCACCATAAGAAGTAACATTAGTATTAGAAATTAAATTTTTAAGTTTTTGGTAGTTTTCATACTACGAAATGATTAAATTTTAAATAATTCAAATTACAATTATCAATAACTACGGGAGACATATCCCCGCACCGGGACTCGAACCATGGGACCTCCGCTATTAATCCGTTACAGGTGCTCTTACCATCTTATTATGGTTATTACCATTAGTATTAGAAGTTTTTTCATAAGGGAGCTTGTCACTGAGGGTACTTAACATTAGGGTAAGTGTCCATCTGAGACTAAATCTCAAGAGCTAGTCTCGAGATTAGTCTCAGAACCTTGTCCACTTGAGAGCAACATCAGCCTCTCTCGAGTCATGGAGAGTCGGCGAGTCTCCGAGACTAGTCTCAGCCCCATGTCCACTAGCCATTTCAATCTTGAGAGCGAGTCTNAGCTTGCTAAGAGAGCCGGGTTTGCACCTTGGATCCACTCATGAGGTCTTATTGCTTCGGGCTTTTTTCTTAATAAATAAAAAGTCCCCCGGAATAAAAAAAAAAAAAAAAAATTGGACGTTGTGCCGGCCTTGGCCATATGATCAAGACATTACAGTTAAATTTCGAAAACAATTGGTAATTTATTTATGAAAGACTATGCCTTTCACATATTTGGCCTATTGATTTGACTGATTATTAACTAAGCTAATATTTTTTTAAATGTAAGTATTTTCCTTATCATGCGTCTTTTTTTAATTCCTATTTGTTAATACCTCGCCGATTTTATTTGCACATTCTTAATAATGTAAATTATAATTTCGTTCATATTTTATTATATATTAGATATAACGATGTCTGAATATAATGAATGTGATGATTTTACTAGGTCCCTTGAACAATGTTATAAGCGAATTTCACTGTATATATATATAATAAAAAAATTTTAAGAAAGATTTTAAACAAATAAATAAATAAAGCAATGATTTACCTCCCTCTGAGTAATAAGAGTAGATTCATTTCAAACTCCTACCTACATAGGAAAGTGTGAGTACGACATCGTTGCGTTGCATTAAACTGCAACTAACTGATCTGATAGTACATCACTCTTACTGGAAACACTACTCCGCCCTTATATCCTTATGAACCAAATCAGTATGCCTCTTTAGATTACTCTTCCTAGAATACTTATGATCACAGTGAGCACATTGAAATGCCTTTATATTTTTATGTACAGAGTCAATATGCATTTTCAAATTTTTCTTTAAATTGAATTTGTGCATTGCCTCATTATGTTTTATCAGATGACTCTTTCTGCTGAAAGCATGCTCACAGTGAGAACATTTAAATACTCTAGTTTTATTATGAACGGAGTCGACGTGTCTTTTCAGATGACCCTTTAACTTGGCATTATACTTACAGTGGATACATTGGTACGGTCTAATTTTATTATGTACCGTCTCGATATGTCTTTTCAGAGAAAAATTCAGGCTGAAAATATGCTCACAGTGAGGACATTGAAACGCCCTTATTTTATTATGTACGGAGTCAATATGTATTTTCAAAGTTTTCTTATAATAGGTGTTGTACTTACAGAGGGCACATTGATACAATCTAATTTTATTATGTACCGTCTCAATATGTCTTTTCAGAGAACTATTCCGGCTAAAAGTATGCTCACAGTGAGGACATTGAAACACCCTTATTCCATTATGTACTCTCTCAATATGTATTTTCAAAGTTTCCTTATAACAGGCGTTGTACTTACAGAGGGCACATTGATATGCTCTAGTTTTATTATGTAATGTCTTTATATGTCTTTTCAGAGAACTATTCCTGCTGAAAGTACGCTCACAGTAATGACATTGAAACGCCCTTATTTTATTATGTACGGAGTCAATATGTATTTTCAAAGATTTCTTATCATAGGCATTGAACTTACAGAGGGCACATTGATGGGCTCTAATTTTATCATGTACTGTCTCAACATGCCTTTTCAAATTTCTCTTTATGCTTGCTTTGTACTTACAGTGGGCACATGGAAATGTTCTAGTTTTATTATGTAATGCCTCGATATGTTTTTTCAGAGAACAACTCCGGTTGGTTATATGCTCACAGTAAGGACATTGAAATGCCATTATTTTATAATGTACCGTGTTAATATGTATGTTCATACTACTCTTCCAGCTGGTAGTATGCTCACAGTAAGGGCATTGAAATGGTTTAATTTTATTATGTACCGAGTCAATATGTCTTTTCAGGGTACCCTTCCAGCTGGTTGTAAGCTCACAGTGAGGGCATTGAAATACTCTGGTTTTATTATGTACTGCGTCAATATGTCTTTTCAGGTTATGCTTGCAGCTGGTTCTATGCTCACAGTGGGGGCATTGAAATGCTTTAGTGTTACTATGTACTGCCTCAATATGTCTTTTCAGGGCACCCTTCCAGCTGGTTGTATGCTCACAGTGAGCACATTGAAATGCCATTATTTTATAATGTACCTTGTCAATATGTTGTTTCAGGTAACAATTCCGGCTGGTTGTATGCTCACAGTAAGGACATTGAAATGCCATTATTTTATAATGTACTGAGTCAATATGTATGTTTAGACTACACTTCCAGCTGGTTGTATACTCACAGTAAGGACATTGAAATGGTTTAATTTTATTATGTACCGAGTCAATATGTCTTTTCAGGTTACCCTTCTGACTGGTTGTATGCTCACAGTGAGGACATTGAAACGCTTTAGTTTTATTATGTTTTGTCTCAATATGTATTTTAAGAGCACCCTTCCAGCTGGTTGTATGCTCACAGTGAGCACATCGAAATGCTCTAGTTTTATTATGTACTGCCTCAATATGGCTTTTCAGAGTACTCTTCTGGCTTGTATTGAACTGACAGTGTGGACACTGATATGCATTCAATTTCTTGTGTGCAGAGTGGACATGGATCTGCAGATCAGACGGTAGATCTTTCTGTCCACTTCCAGTTGCCTCATAATTAGCCAGACCTAAAACAATACAAGCTCAATTAAATGTAAGCATATGGTGGGATCACAATATAAAAGCATCCAATAAAGAGAAAAAAGAGCATTTAACAGAATGAGAAGGAAAACAATAGAGAATAACATTGCATTTAAGAAAGCAAGAGCCAAAGAGAGAAATCTAAAAGGAAGGACACAAAGAGAATCTATTACAGCATATTATATACCTACGATGACAAACGAAACATCTGTGAAGGAGCTGTGGGCGAAAATACATTCATTTACAGAAAGAAAAGCCACCCTGATATTACCTACACTGAGATAAGACCATGAAGGATCTCAAGGAGGTTGCTAACATGCTAACAGTCCATTACACTCGAGTCATGAGGCATATGATCTTACCTACACTGAAACAAGACCATGAAGGATCTCAAGGAGGTTGCTAACATGCTAACAGTCCATTACACTCGAGTCATGAGGCATATGATCTTACCTACACTGAAACAAGACCATGAAGGATCTCAAGGAGGTTGCTAACATGCTAACAGTCCATTACACTCGAGTCATGAAGCATATGATCTTACCTACACTGAAACAAGACCATGAAGGATCTCAAGGAGGTTGCTAACATGCTAACAGTCCATTACACTCGAGTTGAGTCATATGGGCATGTGTTTAATAGTAATAATAACCATTTATTGAATATTTTTATAACAATTAACTTACATAATTATAATGTTTTACATTGATTCCCTAGCAATTCGGCACTGTGCTGTGGTTCCCCTTAAGGTGCCCCCTTAACTTTAGCTTAGGAATGGTCGTCGCCACTTTTTACTATTTTTATAACACAAAATAATAATATCAATAAATAATTTTCATGGATGAAAACCCAAGCCTTTGAATAGTTTGAGTGGTTCAAGAATGGAAGGACGAGTGTGGAAGACGACGAGCGCTCTGGGCGTCCTTCAAGTGGAATCAACAACCAAAACATCCAAACTGTGCATGAAACAATTCTCCGAGACCGTCGACAATCATTTCATGACATCTGTAATAAAGTTGGAATTTCCTATGGCACTGTCCAAAGAATTTTTGCCAATGAACTTGGGATGCGCAGAATTGCTGCGAACATTTTTCCCCGTCTGGTGACACATTTTCAAAAGCAAAATCGTGTTCTCTAGTAACTACTACTAACTAGTAACTCGTCTGAGAATGAAATAGAGCAGTTTTACACCAGCCTAGACGACGAATTTGAAGCAATGAAAGTAAAGTATCCTACCATTATAGTAATGGGTGATATGAACGCTAGAGTAGGTGTCAGAAGGGGTTTAGAGGATGTAGTTGGACCGCATGGTGTCGGTAAGCGGGATCACGGAGGTGAAATGCTATTGAACTTCATGTGTAGCAAAGCCTATAAAATAATTAACTCTTTCTTTACCGGTAGTCTGGAAGAGAAATGGGCACTCTTTTACTTTGTTACCCACCATTTATTTATTTATTTATTTATTATTAAATCCAAGTGAACTATTCTTTAGTTCAAAATTTATTGGATTAAAGGTTACTTTGCCGTACTAGATAGTTAGACTAACGGATATTGTCATTTTCATTTACAGAAGTGTGATGTTCCTTTATCCCAAGGATATATTTGAACATTTCCCATTTAAGATTGTCAATTAATTTTAAAAAAAAGTCAAACACNCGTGTTCTCTAGTAACTACTACTAACTAGTAACTCGTCTGAGAATGAAATAGAGCAGTTTTACACCAGCCTAGACGACGAATTTGAAGCAATGAAAGTAAAGTATCCTACCATTATAGTAATGGGTGATATGAACGCTAGAGTAGGTGTCAGAAGGGGTTTAGAGGATGTAGTTGGACCGCATGGTGTCGGTAAGCGGGATCACGGAGGTGAAATGCTATTGAACTTCATGTGTAGCAAAGCCTATAAAATAATTAACTCTTTCTTTACCGGTAGTCTGGAAGAGAAATGGGCACTCTTTTACTTTGTTACCCACCATTTATTTATTTATTTATTTTTTATTTATTATTAAATCCAAGTGAACTATTCTTTAGTTCAAAACTTATTGGATTAAAGGCTACTTTGCCGTACTAGATAGTTAGACTAACGGATATTGTCATTTCTATTTACAGAAGTATGATGTTCCTTTGTCCCAAGGATATATTTGAACATTTCCCATTTAAGATTGTCAATTAATTTTAAAAAAAAGTCAAACACAATAATGTAAACAAACGGTGGGTAACCAAGTAAAATCTTGCCACACACATCCGACCTAATTTACTTTGTTACCCACTTTAGAGTGGGTAACAAAGTAAAAGAGTACCGAGAAATGGACATGGTGCTCCCCACTTGGGAATAAGAGTGAAATAGACTTCATAATGGCAAAGGACTTAAGAATATTCGAGAGTGTGGAGGTAGATAGTAATCTAAAATACAGCTCTGACCACAGAATGATTGATGCAAGGGTAGCCCTGGGGCCCTGCATCACCGCAAGTTCTTTTGCAAGAAGAAAGTAAATTGTAAAAGCTATAACATTAAGAATGACTGCGGTCTATATCAGCGACTTTTGAAAACCGGAAAGTGGACCCTATGGGGAATGTTGAAAATATTTACGGTACGATTTTAAGTAATATTAAAGAGGCGGTGACTAGGGAAAACAAGGAAAGTAAAGATGGAGAAGTGCAAAAAAGAAGTAAGAAACTGTCTGTGGAAACAATTGCAATGATCGAAGAGAGAGAAAGGTTAAATCGAAAAGCTGATAAAAATGAGGTCGAGAAATCGATGCACTCTGCTCTAAGAAAAGAAGTGAGGAAAATAATAAAGCAGGATATCACCGAGTACGAGGAGGGGATTATCGAAAGAATTATGGATATAAGAGGAGCGACCAAAATGACTTTAAGGGAGTTGTCTGGAGTAAAGAAGAACTGGATGCACAAAATGAAGACGGAAAAAGCAACGGTTACAGACAGGGAAACAATTCTGGAAGAAGCTACGGAATTTTATAAGAGGATCTACAGCAGCGACAGGAAGAGAATATCAGCAGAGATAGTTGACTCAAACACGGTCGAACCGGAAATATTGAAAGAAGAAATTGAAAAGGCTATTAAGAGATTAAAAGGTAAGAAAGCTCCTGGTGTGGACAACATGTGTAACGAACTGGTTATCCACGGTGTAGAGACTCTAATGGAGCCATTACACAGGTTTAATAAGATCATGAAGGAAATAACCGTACCGAAGTGCTGGAAAATTAGGAAGATAATACTAATACACAAGAAAGGGGAAAAGGACACTTTAAATAATTATAGGCCCGTAAGCTTAACATCGGTCTTCTACAAGTTATTCGCCAGAATAATCCAGAGTAGGATTGTAGAAGATATATTTATGTCACACTCTATCGAACAGGCAGGATTTAGGCCTGGCTTCTCGACTCAGGATCAGCTGCATACATTGTACGGGCAGGAGGGAGTACCTGGCCTGCCTTCGTACCAGAGGGTGAGAAAATATTGCCGGAATATTGCACGGGGTGAAAAATGATCTGTAAAATTAAATAAATGTAAAAAAGTAATGTGTGATATTAGGAAACAAGGAATTAAGGGTGAGGGTGACAAAATGGGTAACAGGTTAAAGAAATGGGTGTGCAGGCTTACGGTTGATGAAATTAAATGAGTTGTAGGTTGTAAAAGCGCCAGGCGCGGGTGGAATGGTGAGTCCTCGACCGTGACTCGAACAGACTGCCTTCTCCTACATACGGAGGCGTAAGGGCTCCAAAGCTACCTCTTCTTCTCGTCAGGTAGCAGCACCGTCAGGTCCTTATCTTCATTTTACCGTGTTCATTGTTGGGAAGGAAGATAAGGAATACATATACAGTAGTCGAACAACTAGACTTAGTGCTTTGACAGCGCGGGAAAATGAGTGACACACAGATTGGCCAACCTCTCTGGGGGAAAAAATAAAGCCACTAGGTCTGTGAGTAGGGGTGGGGCAGCGTTTATCCAGATGGCCTCTCCCCTCCACTAGAGACATTTATCTTTGCCTAGTTGGCCCGACCTTTTGTCCGGGAAAATCTCAAGCTCTCATTGGCTCGTCCCCCCATTTGACATTTTTTCCCGTGCTGTCAACGCACTAAGTCTAGTTGTTCGACTACTGTAAGGAATAAACCTAAATAAACTAAACAGTGGCACGAACATACATTAAGCCAAATACTAGAGAAATGCAAGGAATATAATATTGCACTTGTGCTTTGCTTCATCGATTTTAATAAAGCGTTTGATTCGCTTGAACATGAGGAGATTTGGAAAGCGTTAAAAGAAGCCAGTGTTACGGATACGTATATAGAAGTTATCCAAAGTATATACCGTAATGTGAAGGCTTTCATAGCTCTGGAGAAGAACGGAGAGGAGTTGGAGGTGGGACGTGGAGTCAGGCAGGGATGCCTGTTGTCGACTATTTAATTGCGTTCTGGAGAAAGCTTTTAGGCAACTGGATTGGGACGAGCTAGGAATTAATATAAATGGCAGAAAGTTAAACAACTTACGGTTCCCCGATGACATTTTGCTATTTTCATACGATGAAGCTGGAATGTTAAAGATGATAACGGATCTGATGAGTGTTTGTAAGAAGTGCAGCCTGACAATAAACTGGTCAAAAACTAAGATTATGTCCAATTTTAACCTGAACCTGATAGAGGTTGTGGAAGGTGATACAACATGTGTAATAGAGAATGTAAAAGAGTATGTCTATCTTGGGCAGTTAGTTGCTTTCTAGGACACACTGCATAGTGAGGTAAATCGGAGAATAAGGCTCGGTTGGAGAAAGTTTTGGGCATTAAAGAAAATTTTCAAGGGAAAGATCTCAGCACATATAAAAAATAAGGCTTTACAAAGCTGCGTTTTCCCCACTATTCTTTATGGCTGTCAGACATGGTCGCCGACTCAAATCATGGACCGAAGATTAGTTTCAGCGCAGTGTCAGATGATAAGATCTACGCACGGAATCAGCAGAAGAGAAAAAATAAGAAATAGGAAAATTATTACTAGCAGTGGTAAGAAGAGCCTGATGGTACAGAGCCATAATTTAAAGTGGAAATGGGCTGGCCATGTTTATAGAATGAATCCTGAAAGATGGACAAGGGCAACTACAGAATGGACGCCATATGGATGTACGAGAAGTAAAGGAAGGCCAGCTAGAAGATGGACGGATGAATTTGTCGAGAGAATGGGGAAGCTATGGCATAGGACGGCTATGGAGAGGCAAGGATGGAGGAAGGCTACTAATACGTTCATAAATTAGGAATTTTTCATATGTTTACAACATAACTGACTCTCAAACCCCTTAATTGGGAGGCTCCTGCTTCGAAAGAAGAGTCGAGGGAGCTATTATTATTATTATTATTACCTATTATGTACCTACCGTTAAATAATAAAATTAAAAAACTGTAACCGAACTATGTATTTGTATTTTCGTTATTTACCTAACCAACAATAACAATCATATTATAGGCTAAATATTATTAAGAATACATTTTCAAATTTTTGTCAGACAAGGGTAACAATCCTTAGCACCAGAGTACATAGTAAGCATCGTAGCATCCTTGCCTGGAGTTTTGTGTGACACAAACATCAACCTTTGACGAAATATGATAAAAACTATGACGAAATATGCTAAAAACAAGGTTTTGGCAACTTTTTCCCAGGAACTGAATAGTAAGTAAGAATTTTATCAAAGAGGGGGGGGGGCATAAAAAATTTGCCTAGGGGCGGCAAACTGTTAAATCCGGCCCTGCACACTCTGCTACCACCTTGTCTACAAGATTAGTACACACACTGTTACCACCTTTTGTAAAAGGTTGGCACATGTGCTCTACTACCACCTTGTATTGCATCCCTCTTACTGCTGTGGACTAAAGACAGACTTTTTCTTCTTTATTTACCTATATTTACGAATGACAAATTAACTCAAAATTAAACATAAACAAAACTAAATTTACATCAACACAGTGACATCCAAAAGAGTTGATGGGAAAGGACACAGCAGACTGGATACTACCACAAGCAATGTTTCTCTTTGAATTAACTTTTCTTATGTTCAGATTTTTGAAGTAGCTTCTAAACAAATTAGTTACAGTACAGGAAAAATATTTTTTCCGTGGTAGGCTGTGAAATAGTAACTTTGGAGCCGAAAAAACAAAGCTAAAATCAATTTTTTTCATTACGTGGACTTAAAAAATATTTTCATTACTCCTGGCAGTAAAGAAAAATGTTTTTACGTCCTAGGACGGAAAAAAAAATTTCTGTACTGTCAGCAGTTATCAAAGCGCTACAATCTTAGTCAAAAGGCTTCTTAGTACGATTGAATTCTTCTAGATGTCAATGCGTTTTATTTATCTTTTCTTATAGTGTAACCTCATTTTAAGGTTTCTTTTTTTTAAATCTTAAGTTTGAACTAATATTTGTTATTATTATAATAATTATATTTAGTTTTTTCATTGTCTGCTACCTCGGAAAAAATAGCATATGCTACGCGACTGTGAAGTGTTTTTTCTTTACCTTGGCAATATTTCCTGTCTCGCTTCGCTCGACAGTAAATGCAATTGCCGCGGTAAAGAAAAAACTCACTTCACAGCCTAGTAACATAATGTACTATTGCTTTCCCTTCCTAACATCTAGCAATCAACCAGAAAACATAATAAATAAATAAACAAGAAATGGGTCCGTTGTTTATGTTGCAAGGTGCATAGGCTTAGAGATTAATGTTAGAGGGTTACCTGGTGGACTCTCCTCCTCAACATGTTGAGAATCCCGGGCAGGTGAAGTTACTTCTGGTTTAATTATCATCCTCAGACTCGGCTCACATTCTGACTGTAAACCTGCAGTAACAACAGAAAACACAATTATTATGCATTATTTGTAGTAATAACAAGACAATTAATAAAAACATTGACATTTTAACATAAAAAACCAAACAAAGATACTGATTTAGAGAAACCTTGATTGTGGTCTGACTCTACTGTATCCCTCACAGGTGAAGTTACTTCTCTTTTAATCATCATCTTCAGACTCGGCTCACATTCCATGTTTAAACCTGCAGTAAAAACACAAAATACAGTTACGGAATACAATTTTTTTTTTTATTATTATCACCCTACACTTGAATAAAAATCAAAAATTTAAAACTAATTTTTGAATAACTCAATAAATAAATATATTTTTGGTTTTAACACTTTTAGATCCAATTATCGCGAATTTTTTGGAAGGTGATTAAAAGGTTTTATGAAACAATAATTTATGCTATTTTGAGTTCCAGACAATCTGCAATATATGATTTAAACATGGTTTCTGTGTTGTAATGATGTGCCGAAGCTATGTCATTGAGTAGATAATGGTTTCTCTTAACATGTAGCAGACATTGTAGAATATACAGGAAACAGTGAGAATTTTATACTTCATAAAATACTCTTTACAGTCCTCTCAATATTTCATTTTGAAGACAGTTCTTATAGCTTTTCTCTGTATTCCAAACAAGGTGTGTGTATGAGCTGAGTGGCCCCATGAAGTGTGCAATAGCATAAACTACTGAGAAAACATAATACACAGAAATTAAGAGGTCTGCAGATATGTGAGAAGATATAGAAACAAGTAAGGTGCGCTTTACGTATGTACACGAGGCGATAATCGCCGGTTTCTGTACGATTAAGTTTTAATATTAAATTTTTAAGTTTTTGGTAGTTTTCATACTACAGAAAGTTTAAATATCAATTTAAATCAAATTATAATCATTAACGCTGGGAGACAGACAGAGAAAAAAAATACTTAAATTTTCCATTGAAACAATGAAATTACTTTGTACCGAAACCTATAAGTAGAAATACCTGGCTAGATACTTTCTTAGCCCATCAAATAAGTCTATTGACACACTTCGCCACCTGGTTGACGCCACCTGTCTTGCGCCACCCGAGCTTTTACTTTTTTCGGCCAGTAGAGAAATGGTAGTCAAAATGGCAGTAAAAACTCTTATATAAGAGATGCAGTTGGCCCCTGATTTGATTTCCCCTAGATTTGATTGAAGGAGTTGGGGCTGAGTGGCAGAGACTTGGGTGGCACCCCGCGCCAGGCTCAAATTAAGAACAATGGGCTGACCAGGTGGCACCACCTGTAGGTGGCGGCTAGGTCGACCAGATAGTGGCACCCGCCGGGTGGCAGGTTCCAGTGTGGGAGGTTCCATTCTATTCTCATTGACGTCCGGGTAGCAAAGTTTGTCATTACCCTAAGGGGTTAATAAGAAATCCTAAAAATTGAGTGAATGCTGGATATTCAAAGCTTTCCGTTATCTCTTAGCAAAAATACCATAATTGTGGTTTCATGTTCATTCAAAGCTGGCTTGTTGGCATATATCCAGTTTGTGGCTCTTCTATAAGGATTTTTGGGACTGTTTTTACACATTTGGGATCTTAGCGTTTAGTACTTATGTTGGCATTGTCTACAAACAGTTTTATAATTTGATCTCTTAGACCATAATAGGGCATGTCATTGGTACTATGACATCGGTTATCACTTCCCAGTTGGATAAAACTCTGCCAGCTAAAGTAGCTTGATATCTTTCACCTAGACATGATGTTATTACAGCTATTGCTTACTCCGACCGATAATAAACTGTAGTTTTCCAATTAAAATTGTTTATTCAATGCCTTTGTTAAGTCTATGAAACTAGAAGCAAGGTATAGCCCTTCGTCACATCAGCAGAGAATTTACTGTATTAGAGAGCAGATGGCACCTACGCAAAAGCCTTTGTGGAATATGAACTGGCAATTCACAAAAAGATTGTTATTTTCAAAGTAGTTCTGCAAATGTGTCTTGAGAACAGCTTCAAATACTTCAGATGATATTGGTAATAATGTAAGAGGTTCCCCATACTAGGACATATGCAAATTATATATAAGTCTACAGGAATTCAATTTGAATATGGCGCCAACTGGACATCCACCAATCACTATCCCGCATTCTGCTTGAATTGTCTCGAAACCCTGGACCGGATATTTGGAAGGAGATTTCTCGAACATTATTGAACCAGGAAACCTACGGATCGTCATCTTATTTATCCGAGACGTCCATGGACCATTCCTGATAGGAAAAGTACTCGTACGAAATAGAAATTAATTTCGATGTAAAAGTATAGTCCAGGATGGTATCGCCCGCGTTGTGACGTCATCCAAAAGATAAGGACCGGGCAACCTGGCGGCCATTACAGCAGTTGCGTTCCCGACACCCTTTCAGCAAGATCGGGCAGGGACGAGCTCGTAAAGCAGCATCTGGTACGCAGCACGCAGTACTCAGA
>KZ653796.1:26974-47309 GCA_001010745.2 Gerris buenoi | reverse complement strand
TGTGAATTATCCGCCATTTTGAATTTGAACAGCTGATTATTTTGAGTTCTCTATATTTTTCCTGTGTGCGCGTCAAAACGATCTTTAATACTGGTAAGTTTCACGCTTTTATCTCTTTTGGTTCAAAAGTTATTGGAACCGTACAGAGTGACAGACAGACACAGGAACGAAACTATAAGGGTTTCTTTTTTTTGGTTTTACCAACGAAACCCTAAAAAGGGTAGAAAACTATTTCATTAATATGGCTACACTTCGTCCCATGGGGGAAATCTTCAGGCCAGTTATATGCTGATTTAGTAGCTTCCAAATAGCTTTATAAATACTATTTGCTTTTTTGCATTATAAAATGTTAAGGTAGTAATTACACAAACCACATCATTGCATATATATAAATAATAAAAATTAAATGTTGGGAGGTAATTAGCGTTTACAGCATGCTTATACATTAAAAAGTAAACATTTTTTTAACATGAGCATTATCACATGGAGCGAGATATTTCGATTAGGTTGTCGATGTATAACCCCCTAAATTCCCCGGCAGGATTTGAATAATATGTACTTCCTCTCTGTAACGTGTTTTTCTCAGAACTAACATGTACTATTTGTTATTTGAAGTATATCTTTAAATTTAATTCGTTACAATTATTAAACATAAAAGCAAATTTAAGTCCAAGTTAGATCCTTTTCTAGCACCATTGACATGCTGACTAATTAAAATGGTCAAATGATCAAACATAGTTTCATATCCTTTAATAATAAAATCAACCTTATGCTAGAGTAAGTTTCAAAACGACAGATTTAGTTGACTAAAGGAAGTCCCTAAACAAACTAAAGTTAAAGAGACAGGTATGAAGGTTGCAGCCGGAGTTTAATGATTATCGTCCCCTTGAAATGCAAGTCATACGAGCTTCTGAAGTAATGTTTGTAGTTCTATTAACTGTGTCAGGTCCTCCGGTTCTTGACTCAGTATAAAGTTTCGTGCCTTCCCTAATCATTTGTGTCCTTCTATTTTAAAGGGGTTTATTTTTTTCCAGATGTTTACCCCAGGTAAGGTTGTTTTTTAAGACGCTCCAAGGAGGTTTAAGGAGGCGGGCGATACTCGACCTGGAGAGGATCTCCCCTTCTAGGACGGTACGAGTGGCGGAGGTCGGCACGCTAATGAAGAGGGCCGTCAGAGTACCTCCTCTTCTCCAACTTACTAGGGAAATCTCGAGTGATCCTCAAGATCCGTCCAAAGGGACGAGGTTACGCCGAGAATTAATATCACAGCCACCGACAATATGACTTCCCATCCTATGCCGATGGATCGACCCTACAACTCCATTGTTATACAGTATAAAAAAAGTTTCCTTCACATCCCTAACCTCTTCTACCGCTTTCGATAACACCATGACCTAACCCTCAACAGTCGACCACTTCACAATTAATTATTGTAAACAAGGTGAGGACCTACATACCTAAATATAACAAATGAGAAGGGCAACGAAAGAAAAACAATAAAGGAAATTACATTTACTCAGCAAATACACTTACTAAAAACAGACAGGTCGCCATACAAATATCGAATCAAATAAACATTGAGTAATAACTTTAATTAATAACTTTAAAAAAAAGTCTATCTGCTGTCTATTATCTGTGCAGACAAGTGGAGCCCCTAAACGTTTTTTCGATAAAATTTGGCATACATGTTGAGAAAAATCATACCCCGAAGCAAAACCCTAAATATATTGATATTACACTACAACCATTATTATATTTTTGTCAAGTTCATATGTCATACCTAAATTTTTTAAATGTTATTTGCTTGTTGCTGCAATTAGTTTTGAATACATAGTAAGTAGAAAATTTGCAAAAAAAATACATGCTTATAAATTTTAATAATTCATCCAATATTTATGATACATCTCGTTGCTTATCTAAGTTGGATGAAACATAATTGATTGTGAATTCCTATGAATAATAAAATGGTTGTGTCGACGCTGTTTTGTTTAAATTACTTTTGTACTCATTGCAATTTTGAGCACGAGATAAAATTGGAGGAGACGTGTTGTATATGCATACAAATTGCATGAGTTTACCTGCAACCCAACTTAGAATACATAAATTTTCAGGAGGAGAAAAGTGTGCAACTTCCCTGGTGTGAGGGAACATATCTAGCGACAGAGAGTATCATCATGAAATGGATCTACTTGTTTAGCGTTGCTTTCTGTGTTTTTCTCGTTTAATTGGTTAATAAATTATTCCTTTGAAAAGCAAAACATAAACTAAAAGAAGAAAAATAACTAGTTATATAATGAAAATGAATCTACTAGTAGATCTCTGTGTTTTAATTATTTAGCATAAAAAGAATTTTTATGCTAAATAAGAATACAGCAAAGTCAAGATTTATTTATTATTTCAAATATTCATCTTGTTCCTATATTTACTTCCAACCGTATGTCGTATGTGCAATGTGCATATGCAGCCAATGCACCTTAGTTTCTTTTAATATATATATATATATATATATCTTTTCTGTAATTAAATATGCACTTTTTTACAATAAATATACCTAACGCATGAATTTTTATTTATGTACAATAAGTATAATAAAAAAAAAATAAAAATCCAATATACATTTGATTTTATTGAAATTCTGATTTGAATTTTCTTATATCATACATATCTTTTTCTGTAGTTAAGAATTTGTTTTGCTTTATCCCAACCCTTTTTTCATAAAGATCTCATGTATTTTCGAATTTTGTATACATTTTTGTTTCAAATTACCAACTAATTTTCAGGTATATGTAAATTGCATTTTTTTTTTTTTTTTTTTTTTTTTTTTTGCTGAATAATAAATAATGTTTTACGAAGTAAGATAAACAGTGTAAATTGCACCACTATGAGTACTTCTAAAAATGAGGTAAAGAAAAACTTAATTTGCACCATTGCCATCCAGAACGAGGTAGGGTCAAACTATGTAAATTGCACCAATTATTTTGTAAAGAAATATCACACTTCTGTAATTGAAAGTGACATTATCTGTTAGCCTAACAATCAAATAAGACAAAGGGACATCTTGTCCAATGACAAGGAACTATGTGGAACACAGTCAAAAGCATATTTGAAGTCTACAAATAGAGCGTATACTTTTCTTCTCTTGTAGCTTAACTGAATCTTAACAATATTACTTAGATTGAAAATATTATCATGTGTTGCATACCCAGTTCTAAATCCTGCCTGCCCTTCATCTAGGATTTCTCTATCATTAACCCACTTAGACAATCTCCCCGCCAGAATACCCGTTAGTACTTTTGTTATTACTGTTAGGAAGGAGATGCCTCTTTAATTGGAGACAATTTCCGGACAACCCTTTTTAAAAATTGGGAATATGTAGCAACTATTTAGATAAATGGTTAGTCGTTCCTTAAATTCATTTGTTACATTAATTGAACATTCATTTTTAATGCCATCTATACCTGGAGCTTTATTTACTTTCAATGAATTTATTTGCTTATCTACTTCATCTCTAGTAATTGGTTTGTCAAGGGTCTCATCCTCTATCCAGATCCCAGCATACGATATTTCACCTCCCATTAATTGCGGGTTAAGGAGTTCCTTAAAATGGTTTTTCAATTGTTCAATATCAATAGGACAGTGTACCCTGTTTTTGTACGTAATTTTCCTAATCAATGTCCAAAAAGCTTTCGTATCCTTGATGTCCCTTAACCTATTATAAATTGTATTATAATAATGCTTCTTTTTTTCCTTAATTTTATTTCTGTATTTCCTTAGAGCATCTAAGTAGTACGGATTCAGAAAGTTGTTTTTACTGTCTCTCATTAGTTTAAGTATTTTGAATAATGCAGATCTTAACTTCTCACAGTCCCAATCATACCAGGGTTTTTTTGCTATATTATTAGTTTTGCTACATTTCTTCTTAGTCGATTCTATAATGCATTTCTCTAGTTTTTCTATTCCCTCAATGGGGTCATCGGACCAATTTACCTGAATCATATTATGAGTAATTTCTAAGGCATGCTGTTTGGCATCTGGCTTGGCCAGATTTACTATACTTATGTGATTAGATTCATAACATTGACTTAGTAATCTGTCTACCGGTGCTTTTAAACTAACTATAATTAGCATATGATCTGATCCTATTCTGCATTCCACTACAAAGGATGAAATTATCGGAAATAAATCACTACTTACAGCGCAGATGTCAATTACAGACTTACCTCTAGGTCCAACATATGTCCAAGCCCCGTTTTGATCTCCTAATGTTCTGCCATTGAGAATTATTATAGAATTATCTTTACAATAATCCAAAAATAATTTACCTTCCTTATTAATTACCTTATCCATTGATGAACGACTGGAATCAATCACTGCTCCTAACTCTGCCTCTGTGATAATTTCCTTACTTAGATTTTGCCCTTCACCAATTCTCACATTGCAATCACCAATAATCATGCAATTGTCCAATTTACTTACCTCCATAACTTTCTTTAGGAAATTAAAATCTGTGCTCCATGAATTGCAATTCAAATAAACTGGCACCAATAATAGGTTTATCCTCTCATATTTAATGAGAGGATTATGACATAATTCTCAAATCCTGCTTGCTTTGGGTTTTTGACTTAAAATTATTTTTACTATTAACTTTACTAGTAGTGCTTGTTAGTCAACTTGGTTGTTGTTGAAGTTTTGGTTTTTCAATGATATCCTCAATACTGGATGGTTTTGCTTCATTCTGTGATCCTTCAGAACTGAAATTGTGGCTTGTGGATGTTTGATTTAATTTTGTTTTAATTAAAAACTCTTTAACATTATTAAACTGCACTTCCGTAAGGACTTTTTTAAGTTCATGTAGAGCACATTCACCATTATATATCAAGCCAAGTTCTAGATCCCACATAAATGTCTTACCTTCTATTAATAATAAATCTCCTCTCACTTTGTCTTTTATCATTTCCACATTCTTTCCTAATAGCTAGCAGCATTCCTTTCTTTTTACGGGTTGAGAGAACTACATCTTCTTGAATGGCTAGAGATGTTCCTCGGAGCTTATAGGACTGCATCAGGACCCGCCTACTGTCTTCCTCTGTTTTGAATGTTGCTATGATTATAGGATTTGTTTCACCCTCACTTTTAAATGAACTCGTTCCAATGCTGTAAGCATTTACAATATTTGGCTGATCTATTTGGAGAACATCCACACACAATTGTTCCACTAAATACTTTTCGGTTTTACCATCTTCCTTCCTGATTCCTTTAAAGACAAGATTCTTCTTTCTGCATTTATTCTGAAGTACTTCCAACTCTCTCTGCGTAATCTTTAACTTCTTATTTAATTCTACAATTTCCATCTTACGGTTTTCATTTTCCGTCGATAGTAGTTCCACTTTAGAATTACTTGCTTTGATATCAGATCTAATCGGTTCCAATTCATCTTTGATTATATCCTTAATCTTATTCAGTAATTCACTCAGAGACACATCCCTTACCTTTTCTTTTTCTGGACTTGAGCTATCTGATTCCGAGGTCCTCATTCTCTTAATCGTTTGAGGGCCTTTGCCCGGCATTTATTATTGGCGTAAAAATTTAGGGTTTACAAGGAACAAATACTATTGCAAAGTAACCTGACAACTATTAATGTAACCTATTAATAGGCCCCTACCAACCTCATACGCGTATGGCAATTCACATAATTTACTGTTATAGAATACAAATTTATTATTGCTGCTTGTTAGTAAGGTAAATCGAAATTATTGTTGGTAATTTCGTATTTCATAGCGAACGAAAACTGCTTTAGATACACCACTCGTGATAACGGCCACATCTAAACTATTCCTATTATAAATAAAACACGTCAGCGCACGCTCACTTATTTAAATGATGTTCTTTTACTTAATCCTTCGATATAAAGTCGGTAATATGTCCTAATTTGCTAATTAAATAGCTAATTATTGAAAATAAAGTAATAACACATAAAAAGCGAACTGTTATCAATCCTCGCAGGGTTGCCACTCCAACAGGACATCTTGTCCAATGTATTTCGAGACAAAGGAACATCACACTTATGTAATAAAAAGTGACAAAATCCATTAGTCCGATCTTTAAGTTAGACAAAGAGACATTTAGTGGTGCAATTTACACTATTTTACTTACTTTGTTCATGAGGTAGTTGTGCTATTTACATGGTTTGACTTACTTCGTTTTAAATAGGAGTGGTGCAATTTACATGCTTTGATTTACTTCATTCGAAAAAATTGGTGGAATTCAAATTTTGCTACGAATATCGACGTAAAGAAAGAAAAATAAAATAAACACTGGTTTATGTGTTTTTTATTAGCTTGATGACTCTCGGAAGAGAAGCTAATAAATAGAAACAAGTTAAAATGAATGTTGGTTAAGCAATGTTTGCAATGTGAAATAATGCTTGAAAGATATTTTGATTTGACAATGTCTGGAGGGAGATGAAGTATTGGTAAGCAACACAATGTCCCAATCAAGAAGCACACGGCTTGGAATGGGGAACCAAGCCATATCCCGCAAATGACTTCTAGCGATTTCATATCCGTATCTAGACAACCCAGCTCTCAAACCCTTCAAATACTCATCTATCTCCTATCTAAATTAAACTATTCCCAATCCTCATTCCCAGAAATTATCTTGGAAAACATCACTCATCCTATAGAAACAATGGTGAATGTGTTACTAATGTATGTTATATTGTTTTCTTATCAAACAACTTATTTCAGCCCTAAAAAAAAACAAATAGATCAAATTGGACTTAAATACATATTACAAGCGAAAAAAGTAATTTTTACCAACTACTAACACAAAATAAGTAAAGTTAACCAATTTTCCCATACCTCAAAAATACCGATATATCTATAATTGCACCTATTCAAATACAAGAATGTGTGTTTTTTATACAATGTATAAATATATGCATAGTATGTATATGCAAGACGATAAGTTTAGATTTTACATGCAAGAGGATAAAAAGTAAGTATAACGGGCTTTATAAACTTAATTTTGAAGACAATGAAACTAAACCTCAAGTTACCAACTTCCATTAGCTTATTGAATATTCTAAACTCTAAACCATTACTGTAACACTTAAGAACTTAAGATAAAACAACATTAATTGATTAACCATTGTTATTAAATTATTTATGGCTAAACATTTACCATTAACCATTTAGGTTGAACATATTGTTTTAATAGATAAATACAATAAATGGTTAAAGACACTTTAACTATTATGCAAGTACTTACAATATTTAAATTGTCACTTATAATCTATTTAAACAGACATTACCTCTTTTAAGTAAAGCAGACTAAGCAGCTTCAGTTAAATATGTGAGTTAAAACTACTAAGTTTTTAAAACTGTATAGTTTAATTGCAACTTGCATATGAAAACATAAGTTTTTACTTCCTTTATCACCGTTATACGCACTAAAGTATCAACACGTATGAACAGTCGTGTGTAGCCTAAACTACTAGGCCAATTCTTATAAAAATTTGACAAAGATGTTTAGAAACATCATACCCCGAAGTAAAGTAACTGTTCGCTCAAAATTTGGATTAGCTCTAAAAAAATCTAAAAGTATTGTTATAAATTGGTAAAAATACTAATTTAACCATATAATTCATTTCTTAAAACAAGCTTAAAGTACTTAACCAATAGTTGAATGTGCCTATATCAAAATTATGTAAGTGGATTCTTGCTTAAAAAAAAGATTATGAGAAAGTATTTTCTTATTTTTCCAGATGGATATTTATCCTCGCAGTGAAAAAGATGCTTTAGAAAAAAATGCAATTCAATTAAATATAAAGAAGACGACAACAATAAAGAAGAACTATTTTTTTTTTCTTAGGAAAAGTTTATAATGTATAGAAAATATGTAGTTCATAAAATTAAAGAAAAATGAAAATATTTTTTTACTCTAAATATTAAGTTTTTTTTGTATCGAAAAAAGTATATTTTATACGAGATAAATTTAAGTGGAAGAAGTGACATAAAACGTACAAGGATATAATAAATTTTTGAGATGAATGCGGTCAGAGATATTACGACTGGGTTTTATACAAGAGTATACTCTACTTTTTTTTAGGGCAAAAAAAAAAATGATAAAAATTTCAGCACAATATCATCAAAACAAGTTTTAATGGACTGAGACGAGAGGAGGAGAATAAAATGCACTTGAGAATAATAAATAGAGGCAACATACTTTTTTTCAAGGGGTAGGGTGAAAAAAAAGATGCGATTAAATAATGTAACTTAATTGTTCTTGTAAACTGAGCAGTCAGATAAAAAAAAACGGGAGTGGATGTGATAAAGAAAAAATGAATTAAGGTGTTTTCTTCCATGTTGCCATTTTTTCACTCAACTTTTAATAGCTGGTAATTTTTTCAGTGGGTGTTTTGAAATGGCTTTTAGATTACAAAATCAATTTATTCTCTAGGCATGGGCCATTCTTAACACAAATTGGTACCTATGAGTTTTTTTATATCCTTCAGGTAAAAAGGAAACAATAGTTGACCTTTAAAAAAATATTATAAAGCGATTGGCACTAGTGTTACGAGTAACGAGGTAATTAAATTACGTATTTCTTTTTGTAAAAAACTTAATTAATGATTTTTAATTAAGAATAAAGTAACACCTTGATATAGACCTATAAATATATATAAAATCATACTTTTTGTTGTACATTTCTCATATGTGTCTAATATTTTGTATTTCTCCTGTTTTAAGTATGTTTTTGGCGAAAAAAAAACAGCATTTCTGTCTGTCTGCTTGCCGGAATATCAGTTCAGAACGGCTTTTGTTGGTAGCTTTATAAAGTTACCATTTAAATGAGTAAATATAAAAGATGAAAGTACTCTTTATAATTTTATGTACAGCTTATTTTCCTCAAAAAAGACAATTAAAGATAGCAAATTTTTAAATTTGAAAACTAGATAGAGCATATCTACCTATAGAACATGTCAATAGCTGGATATATAGTGAAAATAAAAACAGATTTGTAATCTACTCAGCTCTCTCTTAAAAGGACGTACACTTTGTAGAGGGTTGTTTATAATCTTTAAAATCAAATTTATAAATTTATTTCATTTAGAAAAAAAATGCTAAACTGAATCATAATGTATTGGTTCATGAAATCAAAAGTTCACGTACTAAGTCTAGCCTGAAACCAAAATTATTATTGGTATATTTGGAAATTGTTCGAAGTTCAAATTCAGGGTAGGTAAGATATTTTTTACCGATTATCATAAATATGAAGTGATTCTGTGAATATGAAATAGATATGAGAAGTTACTAAATGAAATAATGTGTGGAACAGGGCGGAACCTGTATAGCATTTGAAATAATGGTTTAAATACGTTGTCTATGCTTTCGAATACTATAGTATCGAATAATAAAGTATAATACTATAAGTATGAAAGGTAATTTAAATAAAATATCGTCATGCTACAACAACAAAATTAAAAACAAAATATGCTTTCTTGAATTGAGTAACAATAGCAATTACAAATGTATGAGTTGTTTATTCGATTTTGGACATTTTTATGAGCCATGAATCGAGCATCTGAACATATCATAGAAACAACATACTTCGTTTTTCATTTGCATACATATTGCTTTTAATGCACAGATTCTAAAGAGCAAAAACTAATGTATACATATACAAATATAAATGCTTACTTCTGGGACAATAGCAGTAAATGATTTACTACTATAAAAGTATTCTACTATCACAATTAGTATAAGTCAACTAATTTATAACTGTTTCCATATCCATTAAACTCCAGTAAATTAAACATTTTTAAGAATGATTCCACTTTGAATTGGTCGATGCAATGATTTTAACAAAAAAAATCACAGAGAAGTACTTGTGTCCAAGTACTTTTTAGGGTTTTGTAGATGAGTAAGCATACCCATTATGTCATTACGATTTCTGGTCTTCGATCTTAAGAGTCCGGGTTCGATTCCCCGGGGGATCACAATGTTTTTTATCAGTAATAAACCAATAAGGAATGCAAACTTTAAAAAAGCAAATATATATTTGTGTCCTACTCTTCAGCAGCTTTCATTTGATACCCCACTCAAAAATTTAAAAAAATGTAAATTTTTGAGTTTACCACATTTTTTTGAATTGCGCATGCGCAAATCTAATTATGGACTTCTGTATATTTTTCCTCTGGTTGGGTCAAAAAGTTGCACCAGGGTACCAAATTTCAGCACTTTCGCTTGAACGGTTCGGGCCCTATGAACCAAAGAGCGACGGACGGACGGACACATCACCCTCGGCATAAGGGTTTTGAGAAGTATCTACAAAACCCTAAAAAGAAAAAAAGTAATAATAAAGAAAAGTAAAATACTAAAGTTTATTCATCTTAACAGGCATTTCTAACTAATGATTACTTTCCTAATTTAAAAGTAGAGATGAAAAAAAATCTTCTTTGTTGGCTGTCATTTAAATTTCCAGCCAAAATTGAAATAGTCAAATATAAAATCTCTAGTGGAATTGCCAACCCTTATTCCCTGGGATGAAGGAGGTAACTGGTGAAAGGCGAGTTAGAAGGGAAGTAATTTCGAAGGGATTTGGGTTCCTGGCTCTCGACTCTTTTCTTAATTATTATCAAAGGTTTAAGCATTACACGGGCCAACGAGTTCCCAGGCCCTTCCCTCATTACTTCTTACCTCAGGACTATCTCTAACATTTAACCTTACTAACTCCTACAACTCAAAATAACTGGAAATTTCAACTTATTCCTCTTCACTATTGTTCATTTCAAATGGGCTCAAGCAGAAATCAGCCAATTTCCCAACTTAAATAGACAACGTCTAATTTATGACGCTTTTTGAATAGTTTTACCTTTCCTTTATACTCCTAAAAGGGAGGAAATTAAAATTTTAAGGCTTTTTAAAAAAGGTTTGATAATTTAGACAAATCTGTCTGCTTGTCTGAATTTTCTTGTTTAATCAATAATTTAAGAATTAGTTAAAAAAATCCAGCGGTCAATGTGATGCTTATGCCAAAAATGAGTGGCAACTGGTTTTACACTTCAACTCAACATTTTACTCTTCAAACTCAATCCTTTACCCTTCAAATTAAATCCTTTATACTTCAAATTCAACTTTTGGCACTTCAAACTCAATCCTTTACGCTTCAAATTAAATCCTTTATATGTACTTCAAAGTCAACCTTTCCCACTTCAAACTCAATCCTTTACGCTTCAAATTCAACTACGTTTTTATTAGCATTCTTTCTTGTTTGTTTGTTTGTCCAGTACAAATCTTTCAATATATTTTTAACTAACTTCCCGGGTAGCTAGTCATTTGAAACTTTTAGAATAACTCAGAACTCGATGAAAATGCATTATTTTAATACTTCTGGCCATCTTTCAGCAGAATTTAATTCGTTTTCAGCAAATTTTGCTGTATGGAAAGTTAGTTCGGAAAAAATCCGCAAGTTATTTTATTTCTTTTGACATGTCCCATATTTACAATCTTCATTTTGACAGTTTTGAAATTTATGATTTATGACAGAAAATTTAAAAACGTAGAATAAAAAAAACGGGTACGGGGTACCTCGGAACTTTTCCTCACTTCAGAGGCCACCAAAATGGCCTCTCCTGCTGCTTCGTAGCAGGAAGAAGCAGCATTGGACGTGGTCAGTATTTGGATGGGTGACTGTTCTGAACTAACTGATTTATTATCATTCTTAAAAAAAAACAAAAAAAAACTTATTTTTAATACCAATACTTTATTTAAATATTTGAAGTTTGGCGGTATTTTGATAGATGTAAACAAACTTTGACGTCATCAAAATTATCAGACTATTAAATAATTATATTCACTTATAACTTTCAAAATAATTAATAGAATTTCATCGGTTTTTTTTTTTATATTTGTTCCTTAATTTTTTCCGGTTCCAACAATATGCTATAAGTCAAAAACATATATGTAATTTTAGAATTATTAACCGTCAAAGTTTAAAAATTCAAAAATTTATAACTTCAAAATGGCGGCTAATATCAAAATTAAATGTAGTGGGCTTGTTTGTCATACAGAGAGATACATTCGTGCCAAATTTCAACTCGATCAGGACCATTTTCGATTTATTACGATTTTTTTAAATTTTTGCTGACTAAGCAAACTGGGTTCAAGATGGCGGAAAAAAGTTGATTTTCCGGGCGGCACAACTTCAGGTTAGGACTGATTTTTCTGCCAAGTTTCAACTCTCTAGGTTAAATACCTTGGGCGCTACGATGATAACACACATACACACATACATACGTCATGCTGAAAACCACTCAGGAGGCCTTAAAAACACCTAAAACGGATAATTCCGTTGAAATCTCGAAAACAATTTTTTGGTAAAAACAATACTTTTCCTACTATTAGTAGTGAGGAAAAGTAAAAAGTTATTTTTATAGTGCAATTAAATACGTGAATACGTGTAAATGCGTTTTGCAAAAAAAAAAAATAAATAAAAATAATAATAATATTTTCCAAAGCGAGGATACGCCGTCCAAAAACATAAAATCGATGAAACGGGGTTGTTTTTCAAATGCACTCCTGAACAAATTTAACGTTTATAGGAGAAGAAGAGAATGTAGAAATTTATGGCGAGATATCGGACAATGAAATTTTAGAACAAGTTCTGGACAAAGGGAATGTGAAGCCAAGGAGAACCAAAAAGCTGATGAGGTGCCAATGCCTACATTTTTGGAAGAAGCCCAAGCGAATGCGAGTGATGCCATTTTTTCATCAATAAATATGTTTTTTAAAAAGAATTTTCAAATAATAAAAAACTCAGTTCATTGAAAGAATCAAACCTATTTCAATATTTCACCAAATTATAATTTAAAAAAAAAAAAATAGATATATATTAATGTTGTAAAAAAAATATTAATTCATAATAATCACATTTAATTTATACATCTATATATAAGTATACGTACCTAACCCTTTTAAATAGAGATCTCTTCTTTGACATCTTTCAAAGAATGACCATTTCAGCAATTCAATTTGATCTAGAACTGTACTAAAAAATACAACTTCTTTAATTCGAATTTGAGTATAATTCGAATTTTTCATACGTCCCTTGAGATGCGAATTGCCCAAGTTCCATTGTTTAATAGCAGCTGCATATGCATTCCAGCTGTTTTAGAGCTCTTCGTCAGTCTAACCAAATTATAGGAACAATTAACTTTAATTTACAATTCAGGCAACCAGAGTATCATACAATATTTTCTACTTTCTTATTATGTATAGCTTTATAAAATAATTCGCAACAGAAAGTGAAATGGCATCTATATTACCAATAAAGAGAATTAAGAACTCTAAAGTTTATCTAATTAAGTTATGTTCAATAGGTTATGCAAATAGCGACAAGGCTAAAGTTAAAACCGAGGACTTGCTTTTAAAGGCAAGTTGTAACCTAAGCAAGTTTGCAACTCGTCTAACGTTGAAGCTACACCGGTAAAACTTATCCCTCTCTATTCCCCTGGGGCGACAACTTCCCAAGAAAATTAAACAGTGCTCAAGGCAAGTTTCATGTTAACCGTACATTGAGCTGCCACAAAAAAAACTTCTAATTAATTTTTTACTTTATACCCAGCATACCTGAATTAATTGCAATAGAAACTGAAAGTAAGCTAAGCTTTTGTGCAATTTACCTATTTTAAAATATTTTTTTTAAGTAGGAAAGAAACACATTTAAAAAAGAATCAGCTAATAGACACTAAAGTTTCATTCTAAATTTATAAAGAAATTATATACCTCAAAAATATTATTTCATTAAAATTATATTAATAAAAATTAACACTAATATAGATATTTAGCTTAAATTGAATAGCCGAACTAATAATTTACATCATTTTATGTTCAAACAAAAAAGCGTAAAAAAATAAGTGCTAACAAACTCATGAATATTTACGAATGAAAGACACTGAGGTATAAAAAAGTGATGTTACTGCATTAGCGCCCAAAGAGTCTCTATACTGCAAAGATGCAGACATTTAAACATTAAGGCCGTTGTCAAAATAAATCATATCATAACACATAACACGAGAAAATTGTCTTGGCCTAACTAAATTAAACAATAATATGTAACAGGCTTAGGTCTTCCAAAACAAAAGGTTATTTAACTATAATATGTAATGGATGATACAGGGCTGGCGTGACGCCCTTATCCAAACCGTATTATTGGCTTCTTTAACTGGATGGACACCGCTTCACTCAAGTCGCTACCTATTTAAAGAGTGATATGCTGGGTGAATACCAAGCATCAAAAGTATAGCTGTTGTCCAGCCCCTTGCCGGAGTTGGAAATTGAATCCGTCACCTCTAGATTTCAAAGCACAATGGGTAGCAATAAGCTACCAGGGACCCCTTTAAATCTAAAGTAATTGCATAGCAAAGTAAAAGTACATAATTATAAAGGGTAATCAAGAAGAGTTTAGGAAATTATTTTCAATATTAGCTATTGTAATATAAATTATTAGGTTTTACGAGAGAGTCCATATCTCGATTGTGATAACCAGTGGATCTATGGTGTTATAGTGTTCTTGGAAACATAACAAAAGTGTGTTTTCGTAAAATTCTACGGAAATATAAATAAAATTACCTATTAAAATACGTTTTGTGTCTATTAGTGGTATTAAAGTTCAGTAATTTGATGCTTTCATTCTAATCTTTTCAATATGGTATAAAAATTCACTTTGACTCTGAGATCCTCTTCATGTTTCGTTGTAAGATGTGCAAACATTTTAACAAGTTTACTATTGATCAAGATTGTAAAGGCTCGAATAGGTCGGGTGGTAAAAGCCTACGATACCTGATATTACTCCTACTCAGCCACTAACCTCATATCATCACTACCTGTGTGGAGGAGAAATTGTTCTGGGTTACCCATCTCTCAGAATGCCTTTGCTTTGCAGAAGCAATCTATTATAAACACTTTAAGCCACACTCCGTCTCTGTCCTTTTAGCGAAACACTCTCCTTGCTTTCCCTTAATCAACCGCCTCCCCTTTTATAAACAAATATTAACTTTACCCCCGCTGTTCAAAACCTCACCATAAAGCCACTTAAGTAAACAATGAGGGTAAAAACATTCATTTTAAACAAAGATAGTGTTAGTTTAAAGAGACGGAAAGGCATAGTTTAAAAACATGAGAACAGAACTGAAAACACCACAATTAAACACAAGTAAAAACCAACTGAAAATAAAATTTTCCACTTTAGTAGCTATGAAAAAAGTATTAAGTGTTTAAAAACCACAAAAAGTTTACTTCCAGTAGAAAAAAAAAAATTCAAATGTGAATTTATAAGAATACATTGTTACTTTCACCAAACTATTTTTAGACTCCTTTTTGACTCCTCCCATTATTTATAAAAATTTTATGTAATACATTTTATTTTGTTGTTTTGAAGACAATAATATATAAAAATATCAAAAATATAAATACATGGAAATAGAAATCCAAGGAAATGAATAGAGAGACAATAATGCAATCAAATACAAATTGCTCGAAAACAAACTATGTACATTTGTATTTCAATAAATCTGAAAGCCCGGTGGAAACAATTTGAAATTTAATTATTATGATTCAGTTCTACACGTGGAGATCACAATATGCAAAATTCTATAACAGTAACATTAAAAAAAGAAAAAAAAAATCAATAAATTTATTTAAAATAGAGAACAATCATCTCATATGGCGTGTGGCAAAAGTATCGGTATAGCTACCTCATATATTGTATCACTAAAATCATTGATCACAGGAGTAGAAAATAAATAAAGTATAATGAGACAGATTTCAAAATATGAGTGTTTCTAAACGATTGGTTGTGCATGTAGGACATTTTGTGGACTAACTCTTATATAAAGTGTAAATTTCTTAAAAAATTAGATCAACAATTGTGTTAATTCCCGATTTGTTAAGGCATTGATGTGAAAAAAAAAATTATAATAAAAAAAAAAAATTTAGAAACAAAAAAATCCTATTCCAGAAAGATCCTATTGTTTCAGCTATCTTCGCTCGAAAGCAATACGCAGATACAAATCAAACAGGACTGACAAGAAAGGGAAAACAAAAATGTTATCCATCACTATACATTCTCTCAATTTGCACTACGTATATGAGAAAGTAAAATGGCTAAACAAACATCGAAAACAATTCTTCATTTATATATAGGTATGGAAACAGAAAAAAGTGTGTTAGCCTTATCAATTTTGTAAGCTTAATACTTTACTCCTAAAATATATTTTTTCTTTCATATAAAAAGGTCTCCAACATCTGGCGTAACAAAACTTCCACACGATATCAGATTCCCCTTGAAATTCTCCCAAAACTCAATTTCGTTATCCAACCTTGTCTGTCGAGATTTTAATCTAAAGTTATCATTCTTTTACTCCCACTCACAAAACAGCGGTAGATAAATTATAAACGCAAGTGAAAAGTAGGGGGAAAATATTCGGAAAGGAAATTGCCATTGAGGGGATTTGGCAAAAAGAGACAAAAGGATCAAAACTGTCCAATAACTTTTGAAAAACAAAGAACCAAAATACGTGCCAATTAAATTTAACAGATGTTTCCTATTTAATTATCAATTATTCAGCTAACAATAGCAGAAGTGAAAGAATAAAAAAAATATATATACCTCTACACACAAATATTACAGTTTGAAACATATTATAACATTTAATAAAAACATCAAGATAATAGTTAAAGAATTAAATTCGACTTAGAATAAAATCCCGAGTTTCAAAAGCCAACAATAATAAAACACCTTAAAAATCATACGCACCAATTAATTGTTTTTTTAATTTACTTTCTCTAGTCCCCAAGAAAAGTTTAAAAATTAATTCTTTAAATTAAAGAAAAAAAGAACTTGAATAATTAATATTTGTAATTTTTTTTATCTTAATAAATTCATTTTTTGCTTTCCTTGTCTTAATTAAAATCATCAATAGTAAAAGCATTAAGTTATTTCAGAATTTTCATTTATATTCTTTCTTTCTTCTGAGGGAATGAATAATTAGATTGAGGCATTTGGCGTAAAGATTAATTTTATTAATTTATTTAACAAATGGAGTAAGAAAAGAAAACGTGGGAAATTATACAATCAAAATGCGGTGAGGAATATTTAACTTTAAGAATGAAGTTAAATATGCTTTATAATTAATAATTAGTTAAATATCCTTGAGTAATTAATTCATGAATAAAAAAAAGTTCAAAGAAAATAATACTAAAAAGAAGAAAAACTTTTTAAAAAAAACCTTCTTAGAACGTGCGTAGTAACTATGAAAGACATTTTTTAGAGAATCGAGGAATCTTAGAAAGTGAAAAGCGGAAGCTCCCATTTTTCAAATAATAGACACATAATATAGTAGAGACAAATAGTATGATAAATTTAGTATGAAGTATTTAGAAAATCTTTAAGACTTAATCATTTTAAAGAAAGAATGCAGGGGTGTTTGCATTTTCCACGTATTTAATCAGTAAGTACCCTCTAGATAGTAAAACAAAATGATGGTAAAAAAAAAAAAAATATGATAACCGAGCCCATTATAGTAAGTTTTTTTTTTAGGGTATAGGTCCACTGAGAAATAATTTTTTGTAGTTCGAATCGTAAGGGGATCAAAAGAGATTCAAAACAAAGAAGTTATCAAAACCGACATACACTTAAGCTTTGGTTTTGCAGTTACCAAACTGCAATGCTAACGATAGTAAAAAAAACTAAAGCTATGAAATTAGAAGAAGGGCCTTAAACCACTATTACAGATTATTCACATAATCTCGAGTATAAATATTGTTACGAATATTTTTTGGAGACATCGGTATCCTAGATGCAAGCGACAAATTTTCTCGATCAGATACGACTGTTATGTGCCCTGGAAAAACACCTACTACTAAGGTAGAATAAACGAAAGAGCAAAGTTTGTATAATAGCTTATGCAGTAAAATATTTCTCCAGACATTGGTAGTCCGTATTGGAGAAATAAAGGTTCGTGCTATTATAGACACGAGGTCTCTAAGGTCCTATAAGGAAAATTACGGCAAAAGAAATGGGATATAAAAGTTTAAGACAAGAATTGCACATGCTTTGTTCGTTGGGACACGGACGCATACTGAGAGTAAATTACAATAATGTCATAAACTATGCTAATTTTATCATAGGTGTTACTATTCTCTTTGCACTGAATCTTTTACATCAATTAGACCAACTAACTACTAATCTAATTGCTTCAATTGCTTTTCTATCCCAAATAGATGTAGAAGATACAGTGCAAAGAGTATAATAGTAATACCTAGTATAACATTAACCAGTTTTGAGTACAAGATGAAAATGTTTTTTACCTCCGGCGGGGAGAAAAAGTGAACTTTTCTCCCTAGTTTACAGGGAGGAACGTAGCCCATTCGGGCTCAACAGGGAGTAATGAGAAAGGAGGGAATCATGAACTCTCATGATTCCCTCCAGTGTTGCCCAAGTGATAAGCACAAGTAAATAAGCTTGGTGCTAATACACATTTCATTTATTAACTATTGTTTATTGTCTAAATCTATAATGTCATTTTCACTCATATCCTTCACGACGTTTGTCATGATGACTCATCAGTTAAACAAACTAAAAGTTAAAAGAGAAATCATTATTTCTAAAAGTAGATCTACTCATATGGATTTATACGTTAGTTGTCAATACACAACTCAGCTACCAACTGATCTCCCATTTATCCTAGCATAGAAATTCTAATAATTACTATCTATAATTTAATTTTAACAAGATTATACTTATCTGGTGAATTATTAGTATACATCAATTTGTTTAAATATAAAAATGTTTACTTTTTTAACATAAAATACTTTAAAATTAACATCTTATACAATTATTTTTTTCTCTCTTCTGGAGGTAAAATCTTGTACGTACCTCGGGAGTAAAATTCACTTGCACTCGGCTTCGCCTCGAGAGTGAACGTTATGGTTCCCTCGGCTTCGCCTCAGGAACCAACTTCATCGCTCAGGGTGCAATCACTTTACTCCCTTGGTGCGTAAATAACTATTAAGTAACAGGAGTTGATTTCATCAACGAGAAGGAGGGAAAGTACGGATATCTTTGTTTTTTTTGCGCCGTTAATTGAGCTATGAATTTAAAGGAAAAATTCAATTAAGGTTTGAGAAGGTTCATTGCGAAGCGTGGAAGACCATCAATGATTGTTTCAGACAATTGAAAAAATGTCACAGGTAAAAGCCATGCATTAGATAAATTAAAATGAGAAAAAATAAGAGTGGAGCACTGCCAAAGAAATTAAATGAAAATTCAATCCGCTCACCACTGCTCGCTGGGGCGGTTGGTGGGAGAGGTTAAGGATCTTCTTAGAAAAAAATTGGACAGAGCAAAATTAAAACTAATTTAGAAGAACTAAAAGAACTTTAAACATTTTTTTGCGAATGCGAAGAAAATACTTAATAATAATAACCAACAAAAAAGCAACAGATTCTAAGCAATTCCATCAGGAGTACTAAGATAACTCGTTCAATGACGAAATATCCATGATAGCGACCCAGTAAAAGTGGGAAATCTTATACCCCAAATGGAGAAGGAGAATACCAAAAGCTTGGATTGGCCACTCGCGAGGATTACAGAACTAATTCCTGGTAGAGATGGAAAAGTGCAGCTGCATAAGTGCATAGGCTTAAAACAGAGGAGGAGCAAGTTAGTCCAGCGGCCAATAAAAAAGATCTATCCTCTTGAGCTATATCAATTATCTTCATAGCATGGACTCGACGTGTTAGTATTTAGTATGAATATAATTTGTACTTTTTTTTTTATACTTCTGACAGTTTTAGTGTTTTTTACTTTTTTATAAAAAAAAGGAGAGTATTGTGATGGCGCGAAAATTTGATTTCGAGATGAGTCCAAAAAAAAAAAGTTATTAAAAAATGTCTGTTTGTCGTATGTGCAGACATGAAGCCATCATATGTTGATGTTGATTATGACAAAATTTGGCACACATGTTCAGAAAAACCATATCCATGGGTGATATCGAGAAATGAATTTTAGCTCCAAATTTAAGGGCGCTAACCCCCAAAAACTTCGAGAAAACGTGAAAAAAAAATATTTCTCGAAAGCGGTTCCAATGATTTTGATTAAAAATTCTATACCTACAGTCTATTTATATAAAAATCCAAACACAACTTTAATAAATCACTCAAGTTTTTTCTTTTTTTTAATACATCCATGTTGCTATACTATTAAATCCTCTCAATTTAATCTTAGAAAGATTTTTCCTCAAATTATATTTTTTTTTGGGGGGGGGGGGGGG
>KZ653795.1:34892-49286 GCA_001010745.2 Gerris buenoi | reverse complement strand
GTAAATAAAAAATGAATTAATTGAATTAAAAACCGTAGAATATAAAAAGTTCTTTTGATCTTGTAATTATTTTAAATATATCGATGGTGCGGTTTAGATTTGGTGTTGGGGAGATCCGTTGTTTATGATCATCCGTTGAGGTTTAAGATCAGCTGTCTAGATCAGGGTTTCCTAAAGTGTGGTTCGCGTACCCCTGGGGGTGCGGGAAGAGTTTGGAGGGGGTACGGACTGTACCGGGCTTTGACTGCTCAGTTAATTTTATCCAGAGAAGAATATAATTTTTTATGTTGAGGCAACAGTTCCATAATCTGGTTCCATAATAACATCATGATTTGGTTCCCTGTTAATTTTGATCTTAAATTGGATTTTTGTTTTCGTTTATGTACTAAAAAATATATATATTTACTGTTATTGATNAAAAATTATTTCAAAACAAAAATATTTTTTTAGTTATTTCCAGTCATTTGGTGGAAAAAAGGAAAAGGTATTTATTGAAAGATGTATTTATATTTTATTATTTTGGGGTCCTGAATCCAAATTTTAACTTTGCCACTTTAAAGTGGTGCGTTCTGAGAAAAATGCTATTTTTCCCACTTTTCGCTCACAATTAGAAACATTTGCACTCTTGGTGGAGATACACATACACATGCCGGTAGCTTCAACAAAAACATGCCAGCTACTTGCACGTGGATAGGTAAATAGTATGCCTGTAGCTGGCAAGCAAGCGCAGATAAAAACTTAATAAAAATCCTTGGTATGCCAGTTACTGGCAAATACCCTCTTTTGCTAATTCAAAAGACAAGCTACTTCCCTAATTTGACGGCAAGTGTATCTCCGCCTTTAGGGGGAAAAGCGTACGCATACAAAAGTAAACTTCATTAAATTGCCTACAGTTTATGAGTCTTAAGTTGTTTTTGTTAAAACAACGGTTAAGGCGCTAGAGCGCATTAAAATTGGACAAACATTTAAAAATCGGCTTAACATCTGCAAAATTACAAATTTTNGAAGATAAACTAATAAGCGCAGAAGGTTGAAACTTATATGGGACCAACAATGAGCACACTATGACCTACCACCCAAGTTTCATTAAAATTGGCCATGTAGTTTTTAAGATATGGTGGTTCGCAAAAATTGAACGACAGAACGACAGACCGACAGACCGACAGACCGACAGACCGACAGACAGAAACGGAACCAAAAATGTTCCTAATGCCTGTTAAGAATTTCTTTCTTGGTATTTTTTAAATCGGAGTCAAAAAATATTTTCGTTCTTCTGAACGATCTCATAGCTGTTACCTTAGGTAAGCTCGGAAGCAAAACAACAACAAAACAACGATCCATACGTCACTTATTCTTCAAGTAAAAATGTTACTTCTGGAATCTGGGAAACGGTTTCGATTAAGTTGTAAAATGTAGTCCATTTAAAAATGAATCTAACCATATAAATCGTTTTCCTAGGAAACATTTCTAGTTACAAAGAATGTATATGGCTAAAACTGCAATGGTCGAGAGGTTGGGTTCGATTCCCCACCATCGAGATGTTTTTTTATGGTAAATTTTCTACAACAATTAAATGTAATCACAAAAAATGAAAACAACTGACAAGTGTTAGTTACGAACTCGTAAATGCGAAACTTTAGGACGCGTTATATCCGACAGTTTTTTTTAACTATTCAAATAAGTGATTGTCATTTCGTTTGTATTCAATTATGTTATTCGTTATTTCTTAATAATTCATTCTTACAATATTTGTACTTAACTTATTCTTATGTAATGCAAACAGTAGGATGATCTATTAAATAATTTTCTAAGTTGTATTGCATAAGATGACGTGACAGCGTCACACCTAGGTCTGTATTTAGACTCGTCTGACAGTGTTGCACCTAGTTCTGTATGTATACTCGTCTGACAGTGTTGCAGCTTCATTGTTTTCATTGCTTTCATAATGATGTCTATAATTCAATTTCATGTTATTAAAGTCACAGATTAATGTTCTTATACATCCTGCCGTTTCTTTAGTTTTCTATTTCCTCATCAGGTGCCGCTTATATATTCATTTTTATCTTGCATCCCTGCGCTTCGCTACGGAGTGTTAGTTTTACTGTCTTGTTTTTAATTTAATGGGTTTATAAACTACCGTGAAGAAATATTAAAGCTATTTTCGACGAGAATATCTATGACGCAGATTAAAAATAAGTCCTTTTTAATGTTTGGGAACCAGATAAAGTGATAACATTAACCAACAGATAAGAATAATCTAAAGGTAGCACAGGAGTAGGTAAAATTCAAATCTACCCAAGACTGTGTGTTTATTACGGGGCAGATTTTGTTCTGGGAAATTCTAATGAATGATAGGCGAGGACAAGCCGATTTTTTAATTGTATCTGAGAAACTTACCTATATTAAGTTTAGGTAAAAGTTATTAAGTTTAGGTAAGTTAGGTAAACTTATATGGGACCAACAATGGGCTAACTATGACCTACCACCCAAGTTTCATTAAAATTGGCCATGTAGTTTTTAAGATATGGTGGTTCGCAAAAATTGAACGACAGAACGACAGACCGACAGACCGACANTCTAGATGCCAGCTCGAAGAAAGAAGTCCAGAGAAGGATTGCTTTATCATGGAGAGCATATAACAAATATAGGTATCTTTTCAGGGCGAACATTGAATTGAAGAAAAAGACATCTCTGTGGAAAACAGTTGTAATGCAAGTACTCATATATGGTTGTTAAACATGGACCATTACCAATGACATCGTAGGGAAAATAAGAAGGACAGTAAGGAGTATGGAACGCACATGTTAGGAGTAACAAGAATAGAGAGAAAAACAAAGAGATGGATAAGAGAGAGATCTGGAATAGAGGATGTAGTAAAGTTGATATCTGCTAGAAAATGGAAATGGGCTGGCCACATCGCAAGAGTCAAGGACGGCAGATGGACCAAAGCACTATTGGAATGGTGGCCAAAGGATCGCACAGGAAGACGAGGTAGACCTCCAACAAGATGGGACCATGAATTTAGGGTAGCCTGTGGATAGTCAACGTGGATGAGAGTGGCTCAGGACCGCAGAGAGTGGAAGAGGATGACACATGTCTACTCACAAGCGAACCTCCCACCTGAATAATAATAGAAGAATAATTAAGTAAATATCAATAATAATAATGAAAAAAAATGAACATCAATTTAAATTTTTAATTTATTAACAAGGAAAACAAAATAAAGGATAAATACTGTAAAAAGGATTATACATTATAACAATATATGTACAAAAATATATTTTAAAATATATTAAGTGAGCGCCTAATAAAGGCACAAGTATCTTTAAAAGTAAGTAATATGATTGAAAATGTTTGTAATTATAAACCCTAAAGGGTTTTCTACGGAGTAGGCCGATTTACCAACTGGTAAAGCAATGAAACATGTATAAGAGTATAATATGTATCTATTTTATTGGTAATAAATGGATCTGTCTATCTGAGAAACTAAGATCGCATGAAAATCATTTCGTGCGACGTATTGGAGTAAAAACTCTATAAAGACTTCCATGAATATAAATCTCCGTAGAAAATGAAACAGTGCTTGAGGTATGTGAAAATCTAAAACGATGATCGGGGAACCATCTCACAAATCACTGATTTCACTCAAAAAACCATCATCATCTTTTGACAGGCATTCTTACTGGAAGTTGAAGACTAAATTGATATCTGTACCGGCTTGGTCTTTGCTGAATGCCCCAGTGTGCAGGCTGTGTGAGGAAGAGCATGAAACTGAAACTCCTTCTTATCTCATTAGCAGCTGTCCTGCATTAACTCGTCTGAAGTGGGAAGTTCATTGCCAAGAATCGTTGAATCTTTGGCTTGGAGAAACGAAGGTTACTTCCCCTTAAGCAAGGTACTCACATTCTGTTTAGTTATTGTGTTAGCTTGTTTAGTGGATAGAGTACCTACTGAAAGAAGTCATGCTGACTAAGACTTTTATTCTAGTAGTCTGCCAAGTCCACAACATTAGCTGCCATCTTAAAAAAGTGTGACTTCCACACACACACACAAAAGTGTGGGAAGATCACTGTCGTTGATTGAGACGTCTGCTACAAACCCTAGTCTGATCGTATCTTGGTAAAATCGTACTATCAAAAACGTTCGATAATTTATCGTACGACCCAAGCTGTTCATTGTTAAATGATGAAAAAGCAGTGGTGTCCACGTCCAGAACAGAAGAAACAGTGGTGTCCACGTCCAGAACAGAAGAAACAGTGGTGTCCACGTCCAGAACAGAAGAAACAGTGGTGTCCACGTCCAGAACAGAAGGGTGTAGAATCCGATTAGAATTAGATACATTTCAATGTTTCTAATAAATTGAAAATCCATTGAAATCTCAAAATTGCTGTTTTGGTCATCAAAAATACGTAATTTATCTATATTCTAGGAATAAGAGAAGAAAAATTCATTCAAATGTTTACACATCGTGAAAGATATTTGAACTATCTCTGGAAGTGCGAGCAAACCGTGTAGAAATATTTAATTGTATTTACTGTTTTGTATTTACTGTTCTCTCTTTGCTAACATGATTCTATCGATATTTGTATTTGCTTAACTCCTATTTGATGCCGTGTGCTTGATATTGGAATAACACCAAGCACTAACGTACTTCGCTTTCTGAATAAGACGTAAAAGTATGATGTATAATTTATTATTTATTTAATAATGATTAGTTGTTGTGAGCATTGTACGACCAAAATTTCATTCACGCGCATTATATTATAACTTGATGAATCAAAACTATTTTTCTAATTCGTTAAAAAAAATTAAAAAGCAACATTTTGTAAATCCACTAATATATAGGTTATGTTTATAACAGACCAATATTTTCATCCGTATAATGGTGACTGCATAAGTAGTGGAATATCTATAATATAATGTTTTGTTTATTCTCGGATTTATGTGTCTTTACATAGAAACAAGGCGTTTCAGGTATACTAATTCCGCTTAGCATCTTGGCATTTAAGACGTAGTCTAACTATTCAAGAAATATACTACAGCCGTACTAAACGTACGCTAATTCATTANACCCTAAGTCTCTAGCTCTTCTGGAAGTGGGCAAACATTTGTCAGTCAGTTAGCTAAATAAGTTAGATATCAATATCCATAAAGTAACAACAGCAAAAAAAGTAAACATCATGCCGTTATAAAAAAAAAAAAAATAAAAAAAAATAATCCCCCCCAAAAATTCTCAGTGCGCAACTTGCGCTATGAAACCTACTTCTGGGCACCCCTGTCCGCCAGATTAGCCCATCTTAAAAACACGCGTGTGATTACTACACTCAGTCACACAAAAGTGTGATAGATCATCAAGATCACTGTCATGGATAGAGACGTATGCAACAAACCCTAGTCTGATCGTATCTTGGTAAAATCGTACTACCAAAAACGTTTTACAATTTATCGTACGACCAAAGCTGTTCATTGTTGAATGATGACATAAGAGTGGTGACCACGTCCACAAGGGTATAGTCACGATGTATCTAATAAATTGAAAATCCATATTTTTATGTATGGTGTTGGATCCTTTAGGGTAATACATAATTCAAAACTCTTATATACGATGCAACGTTTCGGCCTGACCGGCCATTTTCAAGCCTAAAAAAAATAATTTATTTTATCAAAACGACGTAATATATTACTTTAAAAAAATTACTTGATTATAATTAACTATCATACCTGTAATTTAATACTGAGAGGATTGTTACATGTTGTGCAAATTCATAGGTAAAGTGGAACAACAACGTTCCTTCGTCAAAACATTAGATTTAAAAAACATAAAATAAACTATCTCCTCTCTCATGATCATACAACCTTAAGGGTGCATCGCAGCACATTACAATAAAAATTAACATAACATGATATAAACGCCTAGATAAAAAAAATTAAAAACATAATAACAACAGGAATATATGAACAAACTGAAAAAAAATTCCTTGAATCCATTGAAATCTGAAATTGCTGTTTTGAGTCATCAAAAATACGTAATTTCTCTATATTCTAGGAATAAGAAAAGAAAAAGACGTTCAAATGTTTTTACAACGCGAAGCATATTTGAACTATCTCTAGAAGTGCGAGCAAACAGAGAAGGAAAATTTAATTGTATTTACTGTTTAGTATTTACTGCTTTATATTTACTGTTCTCTCTTTGCTTACAAAATTCTATCGATATTTGTATTTGCTTAACTCCTGTTTGATGCCGTGTGCTTGATATTGGAATACGGAATTACACCAAGCACAAACGTACTTGGCTTTCTGAATAAGACGTAAAAGTATGATGTATAACTTATTATTTATTTAATAATGATTAGTTGATGTGAGCATTGTACGACCAAAAGTCCATTCACGAATAATATTTTAAGTTGACGAATCAAAACTATTTTTTTTTTTTTTTTTTTGTTAAACAAAAAATTAAAAAAGCAAAATTTATGAAAAACCACTAATATAGCTTATGTTTATTACAAACCACTATTTCCATCAGTATAATGGTGGATTTCGGTATAACGGTGACTGCATAAGTAGTGGAATATCTATAATATAATATTTTGTTTATTCTCGGATTTATGTGTCTTTACATAGAAACAAGGCGTTTCAGGTATACTAATTCCGCTTAGCATCTTGGCATTTAAGACGTAGTCTAACTATTCAAGAAATATACTACAGCCGTACTAAACGTACGCTAATTCATTATACGTACGCTAATTCATTCATTTCACCCTAAGATATTATTTCTAATTTCTAACTTTAAAAACTACAAGTGGTGCTAAAAACATGAAGTGGGAGAAAATTAAACTAATTTTATAGTTTCTCCGATGTAAACACACAAGAAGGTAACTTGAAGGTTTCATTTAGAACAAGGATTTTATAATCTGCGGCCCGCGAGACGTTTTTATTCTGCCCATCGCGTGACAAGTAAAATTAACTATTGAATTTAAACAATATAAAAAAAAATCCAATAGTAACAAAAACATAAAAACCATGCGAACCTATACTGGGAATTACTTGTGTAAGGCCTGTTTCAATTTCCAGTAGCCTCACATTTATTTTAATTCAATATTAAATGTGCACAGACGGCTGGAATTAATATGGTACTATATGTATGGCATACTTTGATCAAAGAAGTCTAAAAATTCTTTGAAATCGGTTAAATGTTTTTAAAAATAGCCTGCTAATTTGTGTGACACGTAGCTACCTCGCGTCCTATTAATGGACGAATGGTCATTGCGAGATTTGGACCTGAACACACAGACAGACACGAGACCAGACATGTTCACTGATTTCAGAGACTAATTACTTTTTGTCCAGCAATTTATCTTCCGAGCTTAGCTTGTGGGGCAAAGGTAACGGAAGCTGTGCGATAGTTCTGAAGTACAAAAATATTTTATGTTTCCGATTTCAAATTTTCCAAGACGGAAATTCGTTTCAGACATCAGGGAACATTATTGGAACCGTGTCTGTCTGTCTGTCTGTCGGTCTGTCTGTCTGTCTGTCTGTCTGTCGGTCTGTCTGTCTGTCTGTCTGTAGCTCAACTTTTGCGAACCGACGTATCTTAAACTACCCGTCTGATTTTCATGACATTTATATGGAAGGTCATAATTACCTTATTGTTAAAGTCTATAAGATTAGAGTTGGCACAATCAAAGGCGGGAAACAACAAACGTGGAGGTAGTTTTGGGGTTATAAAGAAGGAAAATCGGTGTTGCCATGTTATATTTTTTTGTGGAACAGGGGTAGAGTAGAGCATTTTTTTCTGAAGTTGCATTCAACATGGGGGACCAATATAATCGTTTCCCTCAAAATTTTCCCGCCTTTTGATTGTGCCAACTCTAATCTTATAGACTGTAGTCCCATATTAGTTTCAACCTTCTTCGCTCATTTGTTTCTTTTCCACATTCCAAACATACATTTATTTACACCTACAGCATCAAAAGTAAGTTATACTTAGCCGATTTTTATGAAATTTGGATGGTTTGTCGAAAGTAGCCGCAGATTGCACCAGATTAATTTCAACCGCCTGCTCTCTTTATTTTTTTTTTTTTAATTAATACTTTAATTCATGTTAAAAAATCAAAACAACTTTGATATATTAAAGAAAACGCGGAGGAAACAAATAAATTAGGCACTAAATGACTTGTACAAGTACAAAATCAATAAAGTACGTAATAGGATGCGAGGGAGCTATGTGCCACACCAATTGGCGCAATCAACATTAAATCGGAGACTGATAAAATTTTCCACTTTTCGTTCTTTGAAATGATAATAGTTCCTGTCTTATTCCTTATTTTTTCATACTAATTGTCGTTAAAAGAATAATTTTTATTTAGTTTATTGTGGCGCCACGCAAGCCTCAGTATAATTTATATTCTAAACCAACTTTAAGTTGGATAAATGTCCGTATTTAATTTAAAAAATCAGAGCTTATAAATTATTTAGGTTACAAAGAGAGCCCACACACACGCAGGTTTTAATTGCCCCTCGGCTTGTTTTAATTACATTCACAATAATATAGCTCTAATAAATCATTTAATAGTACTTAAGAGAATAACAGTTAATACAATGAATTTATTTTTCTTATCGCGAATACTACTATAATATAAATCACATAATAATTCTGTCACAGGTTGTAGTTCTAACCTTATTTCTTTCAGTAAACAAATATGTTTTCTTTCAAAGTAAGGTCATTAGTCTGACAGAGTTGACCTCCTTGTATGTAGTGGGGAATTAATAAATCATGCATATAGTGTTGCTCAAATAACGATGAAACTGCAACATTATATAAATAGGTGGTTAGAGGTGGTTAGAGATGGTTAGAGATGGTTAGTGGTGGTTAGAGATGGCTAGTAGTTAATAGAGATAGCTAGTAGTGGTTAGAGGTAGTTAGAAGTGGTTAGAGGTGGTCAGAGGTGGTTAGATGTGATTTGAGGTGGTTAGAGATGGTTAGTGGTGGTTAGAGATGGTTAGTGGTGGCTAGAGGTGGCTAATAGTGGTTAGAGGTGGTTAGTAGTGTGTCGCTACAATGAATTGACCTTTTTACAGTGGCGTACCTAGGGGGGTGCGGTGGGTGTGGTCCGCACCGGGCGGCACATAATTTGGGGCGGCATTTTTTATATTTAGTATTAGTTGTAAAAAAACAAATCATTAACCTTATAAGTTTACTACTCGATTTCTTATGAATTCGACGACTTATGAATTACTGAGTATAATTTCGAATATTAGGGTTTAGAGATAGGTGCGGTGACGGGATCGTAAATAGCAGTAAATTTGTAGCAGCATAAGCCCAATTTCAGCTCTACAAAACTAATACTTTTCGAGATGACACGTCAAAAATTGTCAATTATTACACACCGTTAACCAAAGTCGTAAGAACTAAACTTGCAGTAAATTTAATTGGCTTCCTTTAACGTTCAATGGCTACTCCGTACGGCTAATAGTTACTGAGATATGACTTAGAAAATTGAGTTTTTCCAAAAAAAAAATTGAAATTTTAAATATTGCTCTTGTTTCGGGCCCAATATCGGTATAAAACCGCTCACCTACGAGAAAAGCCATAAGAAACGAAGTTTTAGTACATTTATTTGGCTTTCAGACAAGCAAAAAATGAAACCTGTAGACGAAATAGTTCTCCTGCAATCGTAAAAAAACAAAAAAAGCAAATTTTAAAAAACCATTACCAATAACAACTTTCGGGCATTTTATGAAAGAAAAATGTGTGGAATCATGTTTTAAGGTGGAAAAGTGTAATTAATTACATGTATTTACACTTCAAGTTTTAAGCAAACTAGAAAATAGTGATATGTTTACCCCTTCATAACTCCGTAATCCTTAACTTTAGCACATAAATGCATAAGTCCATTTCTGTTCAAAATTTTATGTAGATTAATTTTGTATATGACAATATTAGCGCTAAACCTAATAGTTTTCGAGATATTTGCGAAAAAAGATTAAAAATACCCTTTCACCCTCCTTTCCTCCCACCCCCCACCAAACCTGACGCTGCAAGTCGTGCAACTTTTTATCACTTACTACGAGGAGGGTATAGAACAATTTGGCGTGGGGTAGAACTTTTTTTTTGGATGTTTAGGTTTGGACAATTTTTTAGCAAATTTTACTGTACTATAGGTGAGGAACCTATGACCTCTGAAGGTTTCTTGTGGTCGTTAAAAAAGTATCTTGTTTAAATTTTTAATAAGGTTGCGTTTATAGGTATATCAACTTGTGCGACCTCCTTTATTACTGCCTAATTTAAATATGACATCCAATGGTAAAAAAATTTCCCACCGATAGTTTGTCTCAATTACAAGTATTTATTTATGTTTATTAATTTATAAAAACCATAATTTGATTGACTTATAAAAAGGGCGGCAAATTGGAGACCGCCCCGGGTGGCAAAAGTTCTAGGTACGCCACTGCCTTTTTATATAATATAAGTTATTTATTTTACAAAGATCTGACAATCGCTTTGTTCTTCTCGGATTCTCGTAAGCGACTCTTGTTTTACTTTTTCCGGTTGTCATTCCAAAATAATACGGTTGCCGTAGTGCCAGTGTTTTTTCACAAAAAACTAATTAAACAAAAATTGGACCATATTTTGTTGCTGACCCCTTTAATTTCCAATGATAATTTTTAGGGTCATAGTTCAGTCTCTGGCCATGACTCACAGTGGATGATTTTATATATAAAAATATACATATTTTCTAATTAATTGTACGGATTTTACCATTGACGATGTTAAGAAGTGGGATTTTTATTTATATAAAAAATTACACTTCTCCATTAATGTTGACTTTTTAAACTGATATATGAATCAACCACATCAAGAATTTTGCTTGAAAATGTCCCAAAAGAGGGACGAAATGTTGTAAGAAACATAGTGTTTTTTATTAAAAACTCCCCTGAAGACCATCTTTTAAAAAAATTATCATTAAAAATTTAATTAAATATAATAAATCAATACATCCGGCACCCACGGTTCCGAACATAGTGTTTAGAGATGGTTTGTAGTGGTTAGAGGTAAACAAAACAGGACACTTCCTAAGCCACTCAAATGAAAAGTTACAGAGTTGGTACTAACCCTTAAAAAAAGTATTTACCGTGGGGCTATTCATCAAAGCAGACAATATAAATAAAACTAAACATGAACAGCCAAGGACAAGGATCATATAAAGGGGATGGAATGTTAAGAAGGGGTTTAAGGCAAAAAAATGACCCCATAGAGGTAAAAAAAATTGGAGAAAGAAATCATACTGCGCATGCTCCACGACCTTTAAACTGGGACAAATTACCTTCTTTGTTAATTTCAAGGTTTATTTTGAAACAGGTTATAAACTTGATTATTAACTTATAATTTTAAATAATGCAAAACAACTCAATATAAACGGCTAAATATAGTCCAAATATCCAATCACAACCAGCACAAAATAAGAAATACAATGCACGGGAGAATACAACGCAAGGGAGAGTATAAAGCAATCTGTTGATTGTTGATAACCTGCCGATCGTTTCTTTGTTACCTAAGGTTTGTTCCAACAACACTTCAAACTAGTTCCAAACTAGTACCAAACTGTACGACGCATGTGCATTAGCAAAAAACGTTCAAGTGGTGTCCGATGCGCATGCGTCGGACAGTTTCATACCAGTTTGAAGTGTGGTTGGAAAAACCTCTAGTGACCTATAACCAAGAGGAAGGCAATTTGTCCCATTGAAGCTGATACTTTAGGGTGCGTTCGGAAACANATGCAGGGTGGTTCCTTTACTACTAGTCGCTGTACTACTACTATACCCATTATCTATCAACTCATCATGATTCATGATTAACTATTTTTTTCAATATTCAATACGTATTTATTACTATACGCTCGCTTCAATGATAGAGCCACGCGATGCCTAGTATAAGACCAGTAAAAAAAGCAAATTTTAAAAAACCACTACCAATAACAACTTTCGGGTATTTTATGAAAGAAAAATGTGTGGAATCATGTTTTAAGGTGGAAAAGTGTAATTGAAGCGAGCGTAGCGAGCTTCTTACATTTAACGAAATATGCTCCGTGTCTGTTTGTCNTTCTGTTTTGGGATTTATTGCATTTTTTATTTTAGAGTTATAATTACTAATCGTGTATAATTTGTGTACGTATTCCATTTCAATCACTCTTGGGTTTACGTGATAATAATATAAACTATAAATAATGTACCTAAAAATAACGATGTCTATTTTATATGTATGATTTATAATGTCTATGTTTAATTGTATTCTCATGCTCATTATATAAATATTTCTTTAGTGTTTTTATATTTGATATATTTCTTAAGTTTAAGTGTTATTATGAATAGTCGTGTCATAATGGAATAGGCCTTGAAGAGAGATTATACAGGCTAAAGAGAAGATAGGGTTGAATGCACTGCACAGTATAGACACTAGTGGTGGGCGGGGCTAGCCCGATCGTACTAGACTGCCTTTGCTTCGGCTTTCTTCGGCGACTTTTTTTTGTGCTCCCTAACGTCTAGTGGTCAAAACACCCACATAACTGGTACTGGTTAAAAGCCCAATTAGCACAACTGATCCTAATGAAATCCCTGGCATATCTTTGTGTCCAAATTTTATCCTATCCATAACGGTTTCGCTAATCTTCCATAATCTATGGATTTCCCTACAGTACTCGCTTTTATAGCTTAATGATAGCCATGCGTCAATACTATGTACAGAAGTAGACATTTTCGGAACGAAGTTCCTTATGGCACGTTCTGGGCCCGGAATTGAATCCGAAAAAAACGACCAAAATCACCGTCACGCAAAATCCGTCACTAATTTACCGATAATGGCGAAAACTTGTGTAAAAGTTGACCGATTTAGTTGAAATTTGGTACACATGTTCCTCTTACTAATACTCAGGCTAAGTTCGTTGGACAACGTTATCCGTCCAAGAGTTCGCGCGCAACACTCGCGTAAACGTAAGCGTCAAATTAAAAAATTGGAATTTTTGGACAGGAAAAAATTCTAACTTCATCTATTCGATGAGACAAACAACTTTTTTAAATAAAATATTTCAGTAAAACGAACACCGACACTGCTATGAAGTGATAAAGATCGCTAAATTTATCAAAGCGGACCAAAACGATTATAATAAAGAAAACAACGTTTTTACCGATATCTTACGTTCTAACGTAACGATTTTAATAAAACTTCATATATATCACCTATAGTACAATTGAAACAAGCATGTGAAATTTCAACCTGATACAAGCAAAAGTTTTTGTGAGTTAATGATTTATATTTTTTATTTTAATATTTAATTGGATTAAATTGCCGTCGGCATTTGAGGGGACAGTTCTTTTTTGTTCTACAACCATCATTAACTTTTATTACATTTATCATTAACTTTTTTCTCAATATACAATACATTATTTATTGAAAGACGCTCACTTCAAAGATAATAAAAAGATTTTTATTTAATTTTGCCGTAACTCCGTAGTACGAATAGTTAGTTACTTATAATTTTGTCTCTTTTTTAACTCCACCATGTATAAGTAGTTATTACTGTGATTTTATAATTTATATTTAATGAAAAGCATAAGGAACTTCGTTCCTACCGGGTGTCCTACGACACCACACGTATTTTTTTTTAATTTCGAGGGGCTTTTACACCCGAAGACGCAGGCCACTTAGGTGGTTCCATTGAACAAACCCGGGTAAGGGACCGAAATCTTGACACACTCGTGTGACGATATGGTCGTAGTCGTTAACCATGATACCCTCCCGGTTGTATTACAACCAAGAGTGTCATCATGGTTTCCAGGCCGAAACCTGGTGGCGCCACTCTTTCGAGGAGCTTCCCATTTGTTTAAACAATGCTGGGTGGACATTGAGCGGAGGGCCCGGTCCGGGAATCGAACCCAGAGCTGTGGTTAGAAGCGGTCACTCGTCCATCTTCTGACCCTTCTCGAGGCTGCTTGACTTCCGTAAGGTGAGACATGTTTTAATATAATATAAAGGGTCGCTTTAATAATAAAATCATCAATGTTGCTCTAATGTTGCTATTGGTTTTAAATTTATTCACTATAAGCTACTTTTTATAGTTATTATGATAATTAACTCTATGTTTAGATTAACATTAATCTTGGATAGAAGGTAGACTAGTTAAAGCTTTACGAATACATTAGAAATATTTTTTTTTGCAAATGCTGCGCGTACAATGACAGCTAGTGCAGAATGTATTGTTTTACAGGGTTGGTAACACTGTGTGATCATCTGTTTAGTTTGCTTCTCCGCTTTATGTAAAGTACATTGACAGAGGAAACACAGCTTCCTCTTCAGCATCCCATACCTTCCTTTTGTTATGTTGGTAGTACGATATATCT